>JACEFZ010023844.1:0-27730 GCA_014155875.1 Cepaea nemoralis
AGTTGGAGTGAATGGGGGATGTGTGGGTGGGTGGTGGTGTGTCTTATACATGCGTGCCCAATTTTTTACCCTTTGAAAATAAAGGTCTGTTCGTTCGTTCGTTCGTTCGTTCGTTCGTTCGTTCGTTCTTCTTCTTCTTCTTCTTCTTCTTCTTTCTTCTTCTTCTTCTTCTTCTCTTCTTCTTCTTCTTCTTCTTCTTCTTCTTCTTTCTTCTTCTTCTTCTCTTCTTCTTCTTCTTCTTCTTTCTTCTTCGCTTCTTCTTCTTCTTCTTCTCCCTATTTTTCTACTTCGGTTTCTGTCCTTTTCTTTGTCTGGACGCTATCTCTTCTTTTTCTTTTTCTTGGACGTTCCTAGTTCTACGCGAATACCCCACAACCATTTCCCCATATCAGAAATCTGCGTTTCAACATCAGACACATGTGTGTCAGGTGTGCTTCCTCTAGACATAATGTATCCTAGGCAACGGGTTCTGCCTACCCGTGGGTGTCATCATGTGCCATGCCGGTAAGCGTGGGCCGCCATGTTTCGTCTTCTCACTCCTGATCACCAGAATCGTGGATCACCTCAGTGTTCTTGTCTCGACCATGCTGCGTGGTAAGGCCATCCAGGTATTCACTTCACTGCCTTCCGCTTGTTCTTTTCTACTCAGTTTTCCAACTTGTTACCAAGTTGTCCAAATTATTTCTTCTCATTACATGACCAACAAATTTTGAATACCTACGTCTAATTTCTCTAATCAGTATTCGATTTTCATTGGTTTCTTGTAGGACTTGGTCATTGGTTTTTCTATCTGTCCATGGTATTCTTTGTGTTTTCATCAGAAACCCGATTTCCATAGCCATCACTTGCTTTTCAACCTGTTTGCTCATTGTCCACGATTCACATCCATACAAAAGCACAGGTTCAATGTAGCAACCCAATGCACTTTTTTTGCCGACATCTTATTGGTCGTATTATTTCCTTCTTACAAAGGCTATCTTGGCCATGGCTATTATTTTTATAATCTCTTTAAGACATTTTCCATCAGATGAGTAGACTGTTCCGAGATAATTATACCTATTCAGTTTGCTTAAGAATATTCCAATTTACTTGTATATTACATTGTGGTATTTCGTTCTTCCTAGTGGCGACCATAATCTATGACTTCTTACAATTTAATTCTAACCCTAGTTGTTCACTGTGTGCAACAAACAAATCTACTAAATGTTGCAGATCCTGCTCATTGTCTGCAATCAATACTGCATCATCTGATCTGCATATCTAATGTCATTGATGTGTCTTGCTTTCACCGATATTTCCGTTCAAATCGTCAACATTTCTGAAAATATTTTCACTGTACTGGGAAAACACATCTGGAGATATCTAGGCCTACTTCTAAAATAAAAATGGCCAGGTCAGACGCTTTTCTGCTTTTTGCTATTTCCAACTGTTGTGGGATTGTTTAAGTGCCCTGCGAGGTATCCGATCATCTCACTACCTTATGAGATCAGGGGGACTTGTGATGTCATTAATCGGTTCTTGGGAATATTCCATTCGTATTCAGGATCGAACAGGTGGCTTCTGAGCCCAAGGTGGAATCGTAATCTCTCAGCCACGGCTTCCCCAGAAATACATTCACAAGTAATGATCGACACTCATAGAAGTAGAGGAAAGAAGTAGATATTAGAGGACACACCAGACAATAGAAGTAGAGGAAATAAGTAGAAATTAGAGGACACACAAGACAATAGAACTAGAGGACAGAAGTAAATATTAGAGACATACCAGACAATAGAATTAGAGGAAAGAAGTATATATTAGAGGACAAACCAGACAATAGAAGTGGAGGAAATAAGTAGATATTAGAGGACACGCTAGACAATAAAAGTACATGAAATAAGTAGATATTAGAGGACACACCAGACAATAGAAGTAGAGGAAATAAGTAGATATTAGAGGACACACCAGACAATAGAAGTGGAGGGAAATAAAGTAGATATTAGAGGACACACCAGACAATAGAAGTGGAGGAAATAAGTAGATATTAGAGGACACACCAGACAATAGAATTGGAGGAAATAAGTAGATATTAGAGGACACACCAGATAATAGAAGTGGAGGAAAATAAGTAGATATTAGAGGACACACCAGACAATAGAATTGGAGGAAATAAGTAGATATTAGAGGACACACCAGATAATAGAAGTGGAGGAAATAAGGAGATTTTAGAGGACACACAAGACAATAGAAGTGGAGGCATGAAGTGGATATTAAAAGGACACACCAGACAATAGAAGAAAATGAAATAAGTAGATATTAGAGGACAACACTAGACAATAGATGTGGAGGAATGAAGTGGATATTAAAGGACATACAAGACAATAGAATTAGATGAAAGAAGTAGATGTTAGAGGACACACTAGACAATAGAAGTAGAGGAAAGATGTAGATGTTAGAGGTCACATCAACAATAAAAGTGGGACGAGATAAGTAGATATTAGAGGACACATCAAACAATAAAAGTGGACGAGATAAGTAGATATTAGAGGACACACCAGACAATAGAAGAAGATGAAATAAGTAGATATTAGAGAACACACTAGACAATAGAAGAGGAGGAAATAAGTAGATATTAGATGACCACCAGACAATAGAAGAAGGATGAAATAAGTAGATATTAGAGGACACACCAGACAATAGAAGTAGAGGAAAAGAAGTAGATGTTAGAGGTCACACCAGACAATAGAAGTAGATGACATAGGTCTATAGTAGAGGGCACACCAGACAATAGAAGTAGAGGAAAGAAGTAGATATTAGAGGACACAGCAGACATAGAAGAGGAGGAAATAAGTAGATATTAGAGGACACACCAGAGAATAGAAATGGAGGAATGAAGTGGATAGTTGAAGGACACCACCAGACAATAGAAGATGAAAGAAGTAGATATTAGAGGACACACCAGACAATAGAAGTAGAGGAAGAAGTAGATCTTAGAGGACACACCAGACAATAGTAGTGGAGGAAAGAAGTAGATATTAGAAGACACACCAGACAATAGAATATGAAAGAAGTAGATATTAGAGGACACACCAGACAATAGAAGATGAAAGAAGTAGATATTAGAGGACACACCAGACAATAGAAGATGAAAGAAGTAGATATTAGAGGACACACCAGAAAATAGAAGTAGAGGAAAGATGTAGTTATTAGAGGACACACCAGACAATAGAAGTTGAGGAAATAAGTAGTTATTAGAGGACACAGCAGACAATAGAAGTGGAGGAATGAAGTGGATAGTGAAGTACACACCAGACAATAGAAGATTAAAGAAGTAGATATTAGAGGACACACCAGACAATAGAAGTAGAGGAAAGAAGTAGATATTAGAGGACACACCAGACAATAGAAGTAGATGAAAGAAGTAGATATTAGAGGACACACCAGACAATAGAAGTAGATGAAAGAAGTAGATATTAGAGGACACACCAGACAATAGAAGTAGATGAAATAAGTAGATATTAGAGGACACACCAGACAATAGAAGTAGAGGAAATAAGTAGATATTAGAGAACACACCAGACAATAGAAGTAGAGGAAAGAAGTAGATATTAGAGGACATACCAGACAATACAGACATTGAAAGATATAGTGACCATACCTGGACCCCAATGCACGCCAATATTGTGACTAAAACTGTCACTCAAAGAACGAGTGTACTCGACGACACGTCACCCTCTTCTGTTTCCCTGTGGGTTCCATCTGTTCCTTTCTCATGACATGTCTACAGAATGTGGTCTGTCCCCTTCTGATTCATGCAGTCAGTTTTCTGTATGGGCTAACGTCTTTCAAAATGTCTTTCATTGCAATTTCCATCCCTCCACTGTGATCGCATCATTCTCCCATGAAACCACTGCAGCTTCCACATTAGAAACGTGTGGTAAACTACTGACCGTCAAATTGCCTAGTCTATCACAGATAACCAATAAATTATGGTGTCGATGGTAACGTCCTGCATCTCTGTTTGTGCATTGTGCGAGTTTACAATAATAGTGACGAGGAATAGACACTTTGTCATTCTATGTTGTAACTCCACACTTCAGAGGCGAGAATCAACAATTAACACAAAACCCGCATGCCTTGTTGCATTAATTTTACTCTTTTGTGTGACAATATGGCAGTGTATATGTTAGACAACACACTTAATTAACAATATGGCCGTGTATATGTTTGATAACTTATTTATGGGACAATATGACAGTGCATATGTTAGATAACTCGCTCTAGTAACATTATGACACTATATATGTTAGATAACTCACTTCAGTAACAATATGGTAGTGAATATGTTAGATACCTCACTTTAGCAACATTATGACAATATATATGTTACATAACTCACTTTAGTAACATTATGACAATGTATATGTTAGATAACTCACTTTAGTAACATTATGACAATGTATATGTTAGATAACTCACATTAGTAACATATTATATCATAATATCATAAGAATGATCACATATGCCTGCATACATTCAGCCTACAACATGTGGTAGAAAGAATGGCCACGTATGCCTGCATGCATTCAGCCTACAACATGTGGTAGAAAGAATGGCCACATATTCCTGCATGCATTCAGCCTACAACATATGGTAGAAAGAATGGCCACATATTCCTGCATGCATTCAGCCTACAACATGTGGTAGAAAGAATGACGACATATTCCTGCATGCATTCAGCCTACAACATGTGGTAGAAAGAATGGCCACATATTCCTGCATGCATTCAGCCTACAACATGTGGTAGAAAGAATGGCCACATATTCCTGCATACATTCAGCCTACAACATGTGGTAGAGAGCATGTCCACATATTCCTGCATGCATTCAGCCTACAACATGTGGTAGAAAGAATGGCCACATATTCCTGCATGCATTCAGCCTACAACATATTGTAGAAAGAATGGCAACATATTCCTGCATGCATTCAGCCTACAACATGTGGTAGAAAGAATGGCGACATATTCCTGCACGCATTCAGCCTACAACATATGGTAGAAAGAATGGCGACATATTCCTGCATACATTCAGCCTACAACATGTGGTAGAAAGAATGGCCACATATTCGTGCATACATTCAGCCTTCAACATGTGCTGGTCCTAACATCTCACTGACCCACAGCGGGCACCTGCTTGAGTTATTTGTTATATACCTACGACAACTCATCTGTGGTACAAGATGGGCTTGCTATTTGATATATACCTAAGATACAACCTGTGTGACAAATGGGCTTGTTATTTGTTATAAACCTAAGATAACTCACATGTGGGACAATATGGGCTTCTTAATTGTTATATACCTAAGATAATTCACCTGTGGGTTCAAGATGGGCTTGTTGTTATTTGTTATATACATAATATAACTCACCTGTGTTACAAGATACCAAACCCGACACCCCACATTGTGACAACAGCTTCGGGCGGAAGAGCACAATTGGGAGGGTACAAGCCTTACCCTGGTGCGAGGAAATGCAAGCTAAAGACAAAATTGTCATGGCAGGGCTGACCAGGCCCTAAGCCTTGGTTGGCGACTGGTCTAGGATCGAAGCTCCGACAGGCGGACAGTTAGAGCAATGCTTTGCTGATCCGGCAGCTTCTGCAGCTTGTCTTGTTCCAGATGTAGGGGTGTTACCTTTCCTCTGGAGTGAACTAGGCAGGCCGAGAGAGGGATCATGCTGCATGGGCAACACATGATCTCTATATTTTAGCCCAGGCTTTGTGCTATGGAGTGATCGGAGCGACTGTAACAACTATAGGGGTATCTCACTTCTGTGTATTGTTGGAAAAGTATTTGCCAGAATTGTTCTGCGCAGACTTCAAGTCCTAGGAGATCAAGTCTACCCCGAATCACAGTGTGGCTTTCGACAGAACCGGTCTACCACTGATATGATATTCTCATTGCGACAAATGCAAGAAAAATGCCGTGAACAGAATCAACCACTGTTTATTGCCTTCATCGACCTCACAAAGGCATTTGATTTGGTCAGTCGTGAGGGTCTGTTCAAGGCACTAAAGAAGATTGGCTGCCCACCAACTCTTCTGTCCATTGTGGAATCGTTCCACACAGGCATGAAGGGTATAATCAAGTTTGATGGTGCAACTTCTGAAGAATTTGAAATCAAGAGTGGAGTTAAGCAAGGTTGTGTACTAGCTCCCACCCTCTTTGGAATATACTTTTCACTTCTACTGAAATATGCATTTCGTGATCAGGATGGTGGTATATACATTCACTCACGCTCAGATGGCGGCCTCTACAATGCTCAGAGATTGAAGGCTAAGACCAAAATTAGGAGGGTACTGATCAGAGAGTTGCTTTTTGCAGATGATGCTGCAGTTACGACCCACTCTGAGGAAGAATTGCAATGTCTACTATCTGCATTCTCCAATGCTTGTTCTGAATTTGGTTTAACAATTAGCAAAAAGAAGACACAGATTATGTCACAAGGTGCACATGGGGTACCATCAATCTTTATTGACGACGCCGAACTAGAGATAGTAGACCATTTTACATATCTAGGATCAGTGGTAAATAGCAAATTATCCCTAGATCAGGAAATCAACATCCGGATTGGTAAGGCAGCAACAACAATGAACAGGTTAAGAAAAAGAGTCTGGGAGAACAGGAAGCTTACTGCCAAAACAAAAGTCCTTGTCTATCAAGCCTGTGTCCTTAGTACTCTTCTCTATGGCAGTGAAACCTGGACAACTTACTCACACCAAGAGAACAATTTAAACAGCTTTCATATGCGGTGTCTGCGAAGAATTCTTGGTATTAAGTGGCAAGACAAAATCACAAATACTGAAGTATTGGAAAGATCAGGTTGTGTGACAGTTTATTCCATGCTCAGTCTTCGTAGACTTAGATGGATAGGACATCTTAGGAGGATGGATGATGGTAGAATACCAAAGGATATCTTTTTTGGTGAATTACAGATGGGTAAGAGATCTCAGGGTCGGCCTCTACTACGATACAAAGATGTGTGTAAGCGGGACATGATTGATACAGGCATTGATAATGCACATTGGGAGCAAGTCGCCGCTGAACGTGTTGCGTGGAGGGCAAATATCAGAAATGGAATAAAGTCAAAGGAGAAAATTATTGCAGAAAAGTCACACACCAAGCGTTTGAGACGTAAGATGGTGCATGATGGTGGAAATGACCACGTGTTCACATGCACCTACTGTGAACGGACATTTACAGCGCAAATTGGCCTTATCAGTCACACTCGCTACCGCCATAGTTAAAAGTTATTATGCCTTTTTAGAGCACAAACTATCGTCTGTCAAGACGGCAAGGTGCCAATGGAGTTACAAGATGTGCTTGTTATGTGTTCTATACCTAACATAACTCACCCCTGGGACAAGATGGGCTTATTATTTGGTATATAGCTAAGATAACTCATCCGTGGGATTGGCTTGTTGTTATTTGTTAGATACCTAAGCTGAATCACCTGTAGGACAAGATGGGTTTGTGGATATTTGTTATATTCCTAAGATAACTCATCCCTGGGACACGATGCGCTTAGACTGACAAAGAAAGAATAAATAGAAGTGTCCCCACAATTCCCAGAAAAACTGTATTCATTGAATCTCTTAAACCAGGGCCCTAAATCTTTCTCCAGGCACGTACAAATTAGGCTCTTGCTGTGACTGATGTCAAGGTAGTCAATATTTACTAGGGATGCAAAGGCCAGCGGCACACGGGTCAGCTTCGAACCCTCAATGGATAAATCTGTTAAAAGCGGAACATTTTTAAAGGCATAAAGAGATATCTGTGACACCGGGTTGATAGTTCATGCTCAAGTATGTTAAACTGGAATTATCTGGGAAACTAGTGTCAGTTATTTCTGTAATAAAATTATAATCTATGTCAATAAAGCTGATCCACTGCGGTATTTCATCCCCGCTCATATCATGTATAATGTTGGAGTTTATATCCAGTGCCGTGACATATTTCAACTTCAAAATAACACTGGGAATTGAGGGAAGTGAGTTGTTGGCAAAACCTAACGCGGAAATATTCAAAGGCAGTGAACCAGAATATGGATCGTTTATTCGATTACCATAGAAATATAATTGTTCCATTTTCTGCAGAGATGAAAAATCTGGGATAACAGTTAGTAGATTGCTGGTTATACTAAAGTCATTCAAACTATCAGCGTATCTACTGACTAATTGACTGAGTAAATTTGCGTCGGAAATTCTGTTGTTATCAAGGGCTAACGAACTCAACCTAGCCTCTAGAGGAAGCCACGTGATGTTTATAATTTTATTCTGATTTAAATATAACGACTCCAAAGCGATCAGCTTGGAAAGAGCCTTGGGAACGGCAGTAAGACTGTTGCTCATATAATGTTAGATATGTTAAACTGTTAGCCATACTGTCGAATGTATCATCTGGGATTGTTTCAATGGATGTACTTGTGATACTTAAAGAAGTTAGATGGGAGAAATACTGAATGCAGTCTGGCCATATTTGGAGACCGTTCTGTGTCAAATAAAATGTCTTCAGTGTTTGACCAATGTTCTTCATTGCGTTAATGTTCCAGTCTGTGATGTTTGATGTGCCAAAGTTAAGTTCTATCAGTTCGTGCAAATGGAGAAAGGCATCTGGGATTCTCGTAAATAGAGCGCCTGAAAATGATAGTAGGTTAAAGTCAAGGCTGAAGCGTCGAATGCAGTTTCATCTATGGTGGTAATAGGATTTTCATCCAAGGAGATTTGTGTCAGGTTGGCTGGTAAACTTCGAGCTGGTATTGTGGTAATCTGGTTCATCTGGGGGGTAGAAGCCAATATATCATGTTGTACACAGTCAATTTGCAATTGGTTTTTATGTGATTCTGTAATTATTACAGCAGCTTGCCAATATATCTACTGCATGGGGAAAAGGAATGGACAATTACTACAAGATGTATCTGTCCTGCATGACTATCTTGCTACACAAGAAAAGGAGGCACCCACTCACACATCAAACAATTGGAGTCTGTATCAGTCATCGTCACCATCATCAGCATCTTCCACTTCTGCTGTCAAGCGACGTTTGTATGAATAATTTGCGCTCCAGCGAACGATGGGCGGCACTTGATAGTGTATGCGTGAAATCTTAATACAGTTAACCACCCAGTAAGCTTACATATACACACATGCACACAAACACATATACACAACACACACAAACACATATAAACAATGCAACACACACAAACACACAAACAACACACACACACACACACACACACAACATCGGTAAACTAATGATGAGTATGTGAAACGGAAGCTGCCCAAGCAACAGATTGGTCATAATTAAGGGGGTTACGAAGGTTACATAAGTAGATAAACATATACACACTCAGGTAACTAGATATACTAGCAGAGAACCGTGTAGATAGGTAGACATACTGAAACACACAGATAGACATATACATATATACAGACAGCAGACAGACAAACGGAGAGACGGACAACACTATCTATACACAGATTGACATAACACCCTCCTATGTCTCTACTCTCAAGATAGATATATTGCAAGGCTGACAAATGAGCAGACAGACAGAAAGACGGGAAGACAAAACACTGACAAACGGCCAAATAGACAGCTACGCATAGATAATGATGGTTGTAACAATTGTTGTAAGATAGTTTTCTATTACTATTATAAACATGCTACAGGAGTGGTGACAATCTTGCCCACAGGAAGCTGTAATACTTACTCTCTGACTGCGACATGTGAAGATTAATACTTACATCCAAATTGAGTGATGTTAATGATGATACTCACATCCAAATTAAGAGATTTGACACGTAAAACATACACCCAAATGTAAAATGTGATATGTGATCCTTACATCCAAATTCAGAGATACGGCATGTGATAGTGACATGTAACTTGTGATATGTGAAATGTAATACTTACATCCAAACTGAGATATGTGAAATTTGATTGTTGTGTCGCAAGTAAGGATGGAAGAGAAGTCAACTGTTTATAACCGCATTCAATATCGACACCGAAGCAGTCACATTCCTGCAAACACGAATACAATAGTCACATTGCTTTAAAAATATATAGAACAGTAACAATTCTGCAAATACACATATACAAGCCGCAATCATGTCAACACATACACATCAATATATATATATATATATATATATATATATATATATATATATATATATATATATATATATATATATATATATATATAGATCAGATCAGATCATCATTGGCACCTTGCCGTCTTGACAGACGATAGTTTGTGCTTTAAAAAGGCATAATAACTTTTAACTATGGCGGTAGCGAGTGTGACTGATAAGGCCAATTTGCGCTGTAAATGTCCGTTCACAGTGGGTGCATGTGAACACGTGGTCATTTCCACCATCATGCACCATCTTACGTCTCAAACGCTTAGTGTGTGACTTTTCTGCAATAATTTTCTCCTTTGACTTTATTCCATTTCTGATATTTGCCCTCCATGCAACACGGAGGTTATATATATATATATATATTCTTCCCATATATTCTTCTACAAATATATTCTGCTAATGACTCCCACAGTTGTATATATTACACTCCCCCAGATGTATATCCCACATCTTACCTAGCACTACGGGCGTCCTGGTATATGCTAGGAATAATAACTCCTCAGTTGTATATCCCACATCATTAGTTAGTTAGTCGACAGAACATCCTCATTGCACATCGAAACATTCCGTCCATCAGCTCGGATCCCCTCCTCAGTAAATCCCACAGCGTGTAGCGACTGACGACACCAGTTCTATGTTGGTTTATTAATCTTCTTTGGCTTCCCGCGTAGTGTTCTTATTTTGCCACCCCTCTTTAAATTTGCTGTTCTCGGAGCCTCACCATGGTTGTAGATTCACAGTCATCACTTGGTTCTCGGGAACGACTTACTTCTCGTAGAGCATTCAGAATGTCGGCCTGGTCCATGGCGCGTCCGCCCTCCACAGTAGCCTCACCTGCGAGCTTGTCAACCCGCTCACTTCCTTGTACAACCGCATGCCCTTTCACGA
This sequence comes from Cepaea nemoralis, assembly GCA_014155875.1. NCBI lineage: Eukaryota > Metazoa > Mollusca > Gastropoda > Stylommatophora > Helicidae > Cepaea > Cepaea nemoralis. The sequence goes on from JACEFZ010023844.1 coordinate 11,073, forward strand.
AAATGAAACTAATCTTTGCCAGCCGAGACTGCTCGAGAAATAGCAATCACTCGCTTCGGAACCACACCATCTCTGTCTTCTTGAGCATGCTCATTGAGTCACTAAGGAAACTTGCCCTAGTGAGTGTCTGTGTCTCAAGCCATGTTATTGCTTTACATACTGCCATGACTTCCATTGTCAGGCTACTTGTGGTCAAAGCAAAAGCACCAGAATCTTCCTTCAAAATTCTCCCTCCGATCTGAGCCGTAAAGGCCCATGAACTTCTCACTAGTCGAACGAAAGACCATCTGTGTAAATGACAGCATCACAAACCACAGAATTGTCGAAAATCAAAACATGTTCTTCCGCCTCCACAGCATTGTCTCTCTAGTTAGATGCAAACTGAAAAAGACGTATATAAATCTGTTGGCATTATTACCCACTCCTCGGCAGGTTCTAAAGCCTCAAGTGAACATACCTTCGGCCTGACCCATCCATGACTTTCCCCTTTTAAACCTGCTGCCCTTCACCTTCTTAATTTCACTCTGCAATGGATGCTGTGTGTTGCATTGTCTCTGAGGTAGACACGTGCTCTGCACGCATCCCACATCTTACCTAGCACTACGGGTATCCTGGTATATGCCAGGTATAATATATCCCTCAGTTGTATATCCCACATCTTACCTTGCATTACGGGTATCCTGGTATATGCCAGCTATAATATCTCCCTCAGTTGTATATCCCACATCTTACCTTGCATTACGGGTATCCTGGTATATGCCAGGTATAATATCTCCCTCAGTTGTATATCCCACATCGTACCTTGCATTACGGGTATCCTGGTATATTCCAGGTATAATATATCCCTCAGTTGTATATCCCACATCTTACCTTGCATTACGGGTATCCTGGTATATGCCAGGTATAATATCTCCCTCAGTTGTATATCCCACATCTTACCTAGCACTACGGGTATCCTGGTATATGCCAGGTATAATATCTCCCTCAGTTGTATATCCCACATCGTACCTTGCATTACGGGTATCCTGGTATATGCCAGGTATAATATCTCCCTCAGTTGTATATCCCACATCTTACCTAGCACTACGGGTGTCCTGGTATATGCCAGGTATAATGACTCCCTCAGTTGTATATCCCACATCTTACCTAGCACTACGGGTGTCCTGGTATATGCCAGGTATAATGACTCCCTCAGTTGTATATCCCACATCTTACCTAGCACTACGGGTATCCTGGTATATGCCAGGTATAATATCTCCCTCAGTTATATATCCCACATCTTACCTAGCACTACGGGTATCCTGGTATATGCCAGGTATAATATCTCCCTCAGTTGTATATCCCACATCTTACCTAGCACTACTGGTATCCTAGTATATGCCAGGTATAATGACTCCCTCAGTTATATATCCCACATCTTACCTAGCACTACTAACATCCTGGTATATGCCAGGTATAATGACTCCCTCAGTTATATATCCCACATCTTACCTAGCACTACGGGTATCCTGGTATATGCCAGGTATAATATCTCCCTCAGTTGTATATCCCACATCGTACCTTGCACTACGGGTATCCTGGTATATGCCAGGTATAATGACTCTCTCAGTTGTATATCCAACATCGTACCTTGCACTACGGGTATCCTGGTATATGCCAGGTATAATATCTCCCTCAGTTGTATATCCCACATCTTACCTAGTACCATGGCCCTACCAAGTAGACTCACAGTTAGTTAGCTGCATATACTTTACAGGACATAGCAGTCAACTCCGACATTTGTGGTTGTGTCTGATTCCTGGGCAAATTTACGTTTAGTAGTTTGCCATTGCTATATGAACGACTGGAACTCATACCATTGTAGTGATACCAACGCAAGGCAGTCCACAGCTGTGCATCGAACGCGGTATGCTGGATTACGATTTGCATTCGTTACATCTTCGCCACAGAGGTGGCTTTCCGTTTATTTATAATCAGTTATCAGTTCAACCGTCTCTGTGACAAATATGTCACCAATGCAGTTCGTAATCCCGCATACCGCGTTTGAAGCACAGCTGCGGGTGATTGGGAAGCAACTTGCGTTATTTCCCAAACAGTCTGAGTGCCGGTCGTTCAGAAAGCAATGGCAGACGTTTTTTTTTTTTTGGTTTTTGTTTTTTGTTTTTTGTTCGCATATCCTTTTACAGGACATCGCTGTCAACATCAGCATCTTTCAGCCGACTGTTGATTTCTTGGCAAGATTACGCTCAGTAGTTTGCCATTGCTTTCGAAGCGTCCAGCTCACATACCCCTTAAGTTACCGACGCGGAGAGAACCGCTACTGATTCTAGCCCACGTCACGTTACTCAGAAGAGTATACTCCTTTACGGAGAAAGTCGTGCAACAGCTAGACCTGGGAGACCGGCCAATGGCAGACTACTGAACGTAAACTTGCCAAGAAATCACATACAGCCAAACAACGCTTGGATTGATTGTAACGTCCTGTGCAGGATATGAAACTAACTCTTATCAATTCAAACGTCTCAAGCTTTGAAAATTTAGTGTCGACAATCAGCAACATTGGCAGCTGGTAAAATGTGATCAAACACAGGATGGTCATAGTATTGCGGAGATTAAACAGTCAGAACCAAAGGAACACCATCAGCAAACACGTAACGTTGCATCTTTCCTGTAGCAACATGTTGATGTGAGTTATGGACATAAAACTGAGCAAACTGAGGCTTGTGAGTTCAATCGTCACAGAAAAGTTCTTAGTTCTTACAATGGTATTTCCCCTCAAAACTCTATGTCATGGCCATCAGCAGGAAAGAGACGCCATATATAACTGCTTCCCCTTGGCTGCCTTGCAGGATCTGTCTCTTTAGACAGAGGCTAGTGGAAGCAACAATACACGACACGACAGAAGGCAATCGGAAAGCACAGCTGTATTTTCATGAGATAATCTAATTCAGGACAATGCTCACTCGGGTGATGTGATTATCTACACAGATGGTTCAGTGTCAAGAGGTGAGAGAAGTGGCTGGGGGTTCATAGCCAAAGCTAATGGTCGATGTTTGGGGCAGGAGAGCCTGGCATATGATACCACAACATCCAGCTTAAGAATGGACGTGGAGGCAGTCACTGCGGCTCTCCGCTGGATGGAGAATACGACACACACACACATATCGTGATTATAACTGACTCAGAAAGCATGCTGACGAGGGTGAGGACGGACAGACTTCGTGCGGAGTGGCTTGCTTCGCTTCGGAGGTCACGGGTGACAAGCATCGCCTGGATCTTTTCTCCGGCGCATGCCGGTGTACTGGGAAATGAACAGGCGGACAGATTGGCTTGTTCTGCAGAACTTGGTGGAGTATTGATACATGACAAGGCAGACGTGGTTGTGGCCTTGTGGGAGCACGTGCACACCTCGGAGGAGCAAATGGATTACCATGGTCTGGCAAGAATGAGGCAGCGAGGAGTGACGAAGGGATCTGGCCGACGCTCAGCGCTCAGAGGAAAGGCGAGACGGACTTATAATCATATTGCTGCTGGTACTATTAGTGTTGGAACTCTTCGCTGGCTGCAGAGGATGGGGACGGAGCACTTATGGGAATGCCCCGAATGCTGTGATGTCGATTCCTAAATCAATCAATCAATCAATCAATCAACTTTGAAATAATGACGTCGGAGATCGTAATTTGTGGAGAGGTATGATCGCTCACGCTAGCCTGCAAGGCACTGGATAATGATGATTTCTCCTCATGGCTGTCACAGACCTAGATGGACGTGAGAACCTCTTAAATACAATGGCATTTCTCATTTCTGTCACAGACCTAGGTTACGTGAGAACCTCTAAAATACAATGGCATTTCTCATCTCTTTCACAGAACTAGATGAATTGAGCACCTGGTAAATACAGTGATCGTCCCCCAGTGAAGACAAGAAGAATCCAGCGACCAGGAGCAGTGTCAGTTGGCCTGCTTGACCCATGTTAGAGACAGCAGCAAATCTGTCGATGAGAAATTGTATTCATCGTGTTAATAACCTCAACAACGTCTGCTGCTGTAATTATGTTGCTAATATATACCTATAAGATGCTATTAAAGACACACTACAACCTTACCCTGCAATTATCAGATTACACAACACACGAAACTGTCCTGTATTCAAACCTAGAGTCAGTAGTCTTAACAAACTTGCAGCCAGATATCGCAAGAAAAAGTCTATAATGACACATATATTTGCTTTAGACCGACTGCAGTTTATAGATGCAATTAACTGAAAATAATTGTGTTTAAAAAAAAGTCCGCAACTTATATTGCGATATGTGTCATCTCTTATCAGCTCGTGAAGCAGACATGTGCTATACATTAATTAAACAGTACAGATTAAACCATGTCTAAAGTCATATGTGCCATTTAAGGAACGTAAATATCCCACGAACACAGTTCTGAGGTATATAGGTCGGAGTTTTTATGTTCTGTGCTTCTTCGCTTGTCCTCTGTTCCCTATTGGGGGATATTGTCCCCCAATCAACTCAATAATTTGCACTGCTATCATTAGCTATCCCATGCAGCACAACCCATGTTTACCCAATTTATTTTGCCGTATGTGTTCAAGACAAAGTTCTTTCTAGTTATTCTATTCCCAAGTATCTATAAAAACCACTCTAACTTTCAGTATTATAATTCTATCTTGATCCGTACACCATGTTTGTTTCCGCTGCTACCAAGGTAGGTGTACGACACAGTCTCTTGCATTCAAGTGTCCAACAGCACGGGTTTGGACCAGACAGATCACATATATACACACACATAAATATTAGGGCTGCGGAAGATAACGATTAAGTACTCGATTCATCGTTACTTTATTTTAACGATTAATTATTTTTAACGATTTATCGAAAACTTTTCTCCCATCACTTATACAAATGAACCGGATGTCGAAAAATTGTCGGACATTTTAAACATAGTGCTGCAAACACAAGCGAGTTGCAAAATTGTAGTGAGTCACCATTGTGTAAGCTGCAGCAAGATGTACCAACAAGATGGAACAGTATTTTTTATGCTACAGTCTTCTACAGGCCAGAGAATCATTAGCTGTCTACATGTCAGATGAAAAGATGCATTACAAAGGTCCAAAACTGTCAGGTTGGGATTGGGAGAAGATTTCGAAATATGTCAAAGTTTTGGTCATATTCTGTCAGATCACGGTCCTGCTTGGCTGTCAAAATTGTTTCATGTAGCTGTGTATTGCCACAGTTTTCATCGTTGACAAAGCATATGACTGCATACGATGCAGGGTATATAGCTAAATTTAAGGCATCATCTTGTAAGGAATTCAGTGAACGTGTAACTAATATGACAAGTATTGAAATACTACAGATTGCAACAGCACTTGATCCACGCTACAAATACCCGAAGTGTTTGTCAAAAGATGCAAAAGAACGAACTTGGTCACGTATTGAACAACACATAGCAGTTAATGTTCATGATGAGCAGATGGAGACTGCTGCAACGAATGATACTGACATTGACAATGAAACTATATGTGAACCAAATGAAGAGAGTATTAAGCTAATTGAGTCTGAAATGGATAAGAAAGTTGCTGAATCGGTTGACCCTTTACAATGGTGGAAACTTAATGAACATCGATATCCAAAATTGGCATTCCTTGCCAAGACCATTCTGTGCATACCGGCTACCTCAGTTCCATGTGAACGATTGTTCAGCTCTGCTGGTTATATTGTTAATGAAGCAAATACTGTCAACATACTCGTTTGTTTGCATAGTTGGTTAGTAGATGACGTATGAACAAGACAATCCAGTGTTATTTCGATTTTTGACAAATACGACTATAATGTGAGTTATATGACTATAATTGTTTTGCTTTAATCGAAATTAACGATTAATAAATCGTTAATTTTTCAAAAGTTAACTATTAAATTTTAATTAATCGGTCGCAGCCCTACTTTGGACTGATTGTTTAGTTTTATCCATTACCAGTCTCATCGCCATCATCGGACCGCTTCGAGTAAAGAAATACTTGTAATCTATATCGTCAATTTAAGGACGAGAGGTCAACATGAGCGCGCGCATGCGTGTGAGTGTGTGTATATGAAAGAATACACAGAGAGAGAGAGAGAGAGAGAGAGAGAGAGAGAGAGAGAGAGAGAGAGAGAGAGAAAGAGAAAGAGAGAGAGCTGAGCAGATGCATGTCATGTAATACGCATGTTATGTAACACGCGAATCCATATGTTTGTGTATTCTCATCTGTCATGTTATCAGTTAAATCCATCCATCATGTGCCATGCCTGTAAGCGTGGGCGGTCATGTTCTGCCATCTCACTCGATCACCAGAGTCGTGGATCAGCTCCGTGTTTCTGTCTCGACCATGCCACAAGGCCAAGCCATCCAGGTACTTGCTTCTAGGTCTTCCCCTTGGTCTGTTCCCCTCGATCTTACCATTTGTCACCAAATTCTCCAATCCATTTCTTCTCATAACATGCCCAAAAAATTTTGACTGTCTACGTCTAATCAGTTAAATACCATTTGATTTTATCATGTATAATATAAACTCATGTACATTACTGTAGTTTGAGTGAGAGACAGAATGAGTGAACGTGAGAGTGAATGTGTGTGTGTGTGTGTGTGTGTGTGTGTGTGTGTGTGTGAGCATCATTATTTTTACTTCACACACTGTTTGTGTGCACATTTTTCTCCATGTTTAACATTTTTATAAGACTGCTCACGACAATTGTCAGTGTATGTGTGTGAGTAAAGTGTGGGAGTTTGTTCATACTAGTTTCAATGCTCACGTGGGGCATTTTGTATGTGTCTAGATGTGAGGATGTGTGGAGGATGTGTGAGTGTGGGGATATGTGTGGGTGGGGATGTGTGGGTGGGGGAATGTGGGTGGGGGTATGCGTTTGAATGGGTTGAGGTGTGTGGGTGTTGGTGAGTAGTGATATTTGTGGGTGTTGGTGGAATGTGTGGATGGATGAGTGAGGGTGAAAGTAGGGGTGTGGGGGATGTGTGTATGGGTGGAGGATGTGTGTATGAGACGGGTGCGGGGGATGTGTGTTTGCGTGGGGGATATGTGTGGGTGGGTGGACATGTATGGTTGGTTTGGGGAAGTATGTGTGGGTGGCGGGGTTGTGTGGGTAGGGGATTGTGTGGGTGGATTTGGGATGTAAGGGCGGGTAGGGAGAAGTGTATGGTGTGTGGATTTGGTATATGTGTGCGGTGTGTTGGTGGGGAATGTGCGGATGGGAGGTATGTTTGTGGTGGTATGGGGGAGGATATGTGTTTGGGTGGGGGATAGTTTGTGGTGTGGGGGATGTGTGTGGTGGGTGCAGGGAATGTGTGTATGAGTGTGGGATATGTGTGGGTGAGTAGGGGGTGTGTGGTGCTTAGGAGAAGTATGTGTGGGCGGTGGGGGTGTGTGGGTGGGAGATGTCTGCGTGGATGGAGAATGTGTGGGTGTGGGTGTATGAGTGGCATAGGGATGTGTAGGTGGGTGAGGGATGTGTATGTGTCGGGTGGGATGCGTGAGTGGGTGGAGGATGTGTGTGGGTAGGGGTATTGTGATCGAGATATGTTTGGTTGGGGTGGATGGGGGTGTGTGGGTGCGTAGTGGAGGATGTGTGCGTGAGTGAGTGAGTGTTTGTGGGTGGGCGGGAAATGCATGTGTGAGTGGGGATAGGTGCGTGGTGTGTTGGTTGGGGATATTGTGTGGGTAGGGTATGTGTGTGTGGGTGGGGTATGTGGGGTGGATGGGTAAGGGTATCTGTGTGGGTGTGGGTGGGAATATTTTGTGTGGTATGTGGGTGGGGGATATGTGTGTGGTGTGTAGGTGGGGATGCATGGTGGTATGTGGTGGGGAACATTTTGTGTGGTATGTGGGTGGGGGATATGTGTGTGGTGTGTAGGTGGGGATGCATGGTGGTATGTGGGATATGTTGGTGACGGATATGTGTGCGGTGTGAGGGTTGGGAATATTGCGTGGTAGAGGATGTATGTGATGTGCGGGTGGGGGTGTGTGTGATGGGGGATTGGGTTAGGGCATGTGTGGGTGGGTGAAGGATGTATGTGATTGTGGTGGCGTGTGTATTAGTGGATTGGGGATGAATAGGTGGTTAGGGAGATGTGTGTGTGTCGGGGTAAAGAGATGTCAGTTGGTTGGAATGTGTGTATGGTTTGGGGACGTGTGAGTGGATTTGCGATGTGTGGGTTGGTGGGGGCTGTGTGTGCGTGGGTGGGGAATATGTGGTCGATGGAGATATGGCTGGGGGATGGGTGGTTGGAGGTGTGGGTGGGGAGAGTTGTGTGGGTTAGGATGTGTATATGGGTGGGCGTGGGATGTGTGGGTTGGTGGGGGGTGTTTGTGGGTGGCGAATGTGTTTTGGTTGCGGGAACAGTTGAGGGCAGTGTGTGTAGGTGGGGGCTGTTTGTGGGTGGCGAGTGTGTTTTGGTTGCGGGAACAGTTGAGGGCCGTGTGTGTGGGTGGGGGATGTTTAAGAGGGGGATGGGTTGGTTGGTGGGGTATGTATGTGTCCCTGGGTGTTTGTGTATGGGTAGGTGGGGTTGTGTGTATGGGTGGGATGATGTATGGGTAGGTGGGAGATGGGCCTCATAAAATGGTAATTTGTCTTGATTATGTTTACAGCATTCATTTCACAATGTTTATCTTTCTTCCTATGTAAATGTCTAATGCTCTTGATGAACGAAAGACGAGTGATTGGAAGGGCCGAATGTAAGACGGGCCTGCGTGCCCAATTTGTTACCCTTTTAAAATAAAGTTGATTTGATTTGATTTGATTTACCTCGTCCCCAGATACCACGGGAAGACTTGCTTGCTATAAGAATCTGCAAATTCCTCCCATCTACTATTAACCGTACCCCATCTAACCTCAGAAGAGAAGTTATATTATCGAATTCGGGCTAAGAATAATAAACTTGTGACTGAGTCAGCCACAATTAGGATATTAATTTAAAGATGATTGTTGTCCACAGAGAGTAATGGCTTCTGAATATTCGATTATATATGTTTTATTATTGTAATTGATTATTATTATTTTTTAAAGAACACCACGTGTTTCCCCAGTGGCCAGAGCAGCCACATTAGTCCTCACGTCCCTGTGTGTCATCTGGATGACCGCCTCTGCGGCTGGCCCTGACCAGATAAAGGTCGAGAAGCTAATATATTACCAAACTCTTGGGACGCAGAGGTGTTTCCAAGGAACCAGGGCCAGATTCTATACTGGCCAAGACCTACTAACACGTCCTAGTCGTGCGTCCTGGGCAACAGGTCTCTTCGGGGTCCTGGCTAACGCTGTAGGATCGCTGATTCTTCCGTAGTCGGAGAGTACCTGTCTGCACGGCAAGGAACCACCAGTCAGCACACCAATAAGCCAGACATGGGACAACGAATACCCACGCAAACCTCAGGTCCTGTATGACATCACACTAATGTTGGACACCAGGATGCCTTCATCCGACATACAGGACTTCACGCTGGAGTTCACAGCCAGCGAACGCAAGCAAGCAATCAATTCCTAAACTTCCCTCCTCCCCACCCCCTCTCCCCAATAGCTGGTGTCTTCTGTTAACAATTATTGAACCTTAATCAATAGATTTGCTGATTACATATTAATGTATTTAAACAGCTGAACGTTTTTGTTTTTCAAAAAGAAGTTATTATTATTATTGCCTACAGTTGTACCACGTGATAAATGACGTCATCGTCTACAATGTGTAACTTTCTGTGCATTGAGTTCATGAAATATTTTGCACAAATCTAACACATACTAATTAATGATAGACACGTTTATAGAACCTGAACAAACTAATTGCCCCACTATATAGAGAAAGCAAAACAACAACAAAAAATGTGCGCAACACTGTTGACTTTATCTTAAGGTTAAATGAACATGATTCGCTTTTGTGCATCGGGATTAGTTTAATATAACTCTTAGTAACCCTTTCTTCACTCATGAAACGATGTTCTGGATTGTACTATCCTGCATTCATGGACAACATGCAGACACGATAAGGAATATATAATGGCAACTGGAATGTGGTTTGTGAGGAAAATGCCAAGAATACCACGGACAGACAGAGAAACCAGTGAGAAAGTTCTACCAGAAATTGATTCAGGGATCTGCTCCATGGCCGAGGGGTTAGCAGCTTTCTCCGCTAACCCCGAATACTCTCGTCACGTGACGCGACGAGAATTAGCAGTGGTTCGAATCGCAAAAGTGACTTATGAGAGTATGGAGCCGGTCGCTCAGAAAGTCGTGGCGTGCTGATGAGCGTAATCTAGCCTAGGAATCAACATACAGCTGAAAGATGCTGGTGTTGACCGCAATATCCTGAAAACAGGATGGAAACGCGGGAAAAAAAAAAAAAAAAAATTAAACGTAGCCGGTCGAGATTTTTGTGAAGGAAATAAACAGTAAGAAAGAAGTGACACAACTGGCAAGATTTATGGGACATGAGCTAGGCCAAAGCAAGGAGATACGTATCTGGACGGCGTGGCCACACGGCGTAATCGAGACATGAAGCCATATTTGATCCCAGATTCTAGTAATTGATTGAGATGGAGATTGCCAAACATGACCGCCAACTTATGTCGCCATGGCACATGATTATTAATCCACACTCAGCTTCCTGAAATCATGTTCCGTCTGCTGTTATTAACACATTCAGGGACGCACACAAAGTAGGTTTCATCACACATGGCACAGGATCTAATAAACCAGTATTATAATGTAAATGTACATTTACTGAGAATTAAAACAGTGGAAGATGCCACGAAACAAATTAACTGACACGGTTACCCTAGTATAGCGATATATCGTCCTTCTGTCACAATGGGAAGTCACATGTGGCGATATAATATTAGCCTTGGGCACTGAATCAATTACAATGCATAATTCGCAAATACACGACAAGATAGAAGATGCTGGGCAATGTCACGTCATGGCATGGAGGACACATACACGACAAGAGAGAAGATGCTGGACAATGCCACGTCATGGCATGGAGGACAAATACACGACAAGAGAAACGATGCTGGGCAATGTCACGCTATGGCATGGAGGAAAAACACTACGAGAGACAAGATACTGGACAATGTCACGTCATGGCATAAAGGATCATCTGTACCAGAAATATTTGGCAGCACAAGAGACAGATGGTTGTATACAAATCTCTAACGCCAAACAACATCTATATATATATAAAAGATACTGTCTGTCTGTCTGTCTGTCTGTCTGTCTGTATGAATGTATGTATGTGTGTATGTGTGTGTGTATGTATGTATGTGTATGTATGTATGTATGTATGTATGTATGTATGTATGTATGTATGTATGTATGTATGTATGTATGTATGTATGTATGTATGTATGTATGTATGTATGTATGTATGTATGTATGTATGTACGTACGTACGTACGTACGAACGTATGTATGTATGTATGTATGTATGTATGTATGCATATATGCATGTATGTATGTATGTATGTATGTATGTATGTATGCATGTATGTATGTATGTATGTATGTATTATGTATGTATGTATGTATTATGTATGTATTTATGTATGTATGTATGTATGTATGTATGTATGTATGTATGTATGTATGTATGTATGTCCTTTATGTGTTCGCGAACGGTCCATCCGATTGAGATGAAATTTTCTACACGTCTTCCTCTTATTCCCGTGCTGCCAACTGTCATAGTTTCATCATCATCATCATCATCTTCCACTTCTGCCGTCAAGCGTCGTGGGGAGGAATAATTTGCGTTCCAGCGCCCGGTGGGCGGCACTGGATAGTGTCATTCCGTGTGGTTGTACAATGTCTCTGATGTCGTCAATCCATTTTCTTCTTGGACGTCCTCGTGGTCTCGTCGCAGATGATCTTTGATGTAAGGCCAGTGATGGTAGTTGCTGATGTTGCATTCTAACAACATGGCTAAACCACTTGATCTTCTGTCTTTCAATAAATGTGGCACAAGGTGTTGATCCCACAGTCTGTCTGATAGTAACATTTCTTACTCGGTCTCGGATTGTTAAGTTGGCAGCTCTCCTCAGGCATCTCATTTCGCAGGTGTTGATTTTGCGAAGGTGTAATTTGGATAAAGTCCAGGTTTGAGATTGGTAGCATAGGGTTGGTGTGAATATGCTGTTTATTATCTGTCGTTTTGCGGACATGGGTATGTTTGGATGTTTCAGTAAGGGTGACAGTTGATATGTAAGTGCACTAGCTTTTTGACATCTGATTTCAATTTCTCTGTCTAATCTGCCATCTTCTGTGATCATACTTCCAAGGTATTTGAATTCTTTAACTTGTTTCAGAGGTGTGTTATTTATCTGTATACTTAGTGGGCCTGGCGATCTGCTAACTTGCATTACTTGTCATAGTTTGTTAGTGTAAAAACAGTTATTTACTTAATATTATTTAATATTGCAATTTACATTATAATGTTCATATAGCGAGGGGACATAACTTCGAATAGCATTGCTATATATGTAAAATTGTTGCATATTTCTCAAATAGGTGGACCTTTTCGCTACAGTTATCTACAGGCATATGCGTTATAATCCTCCTCCTCCTCCTCCCCCCATCCTCCTCCTCACCCCTCCCCCTCCTCCTCCTCCCCCACTTCTCCTCCCTCCTCCTCCTCCCCTCCTCCTCCTCCCACGTCTCCTCTTCCTCCTCCCCTCCTCCTCCTTTTCCTCACTCCTCCTCCTCCTTCCCTCGTCCTCCTCCATACTCCTCTTCCCTCTTCCTCCTCCTCCCCTGCCCCTCCTCCCCTCCTCCTCCCTCTTCCTCCTCCTACCTCCTCCCCCTCATCCCTCCTCCTCGCTCTCCTCCTCCCTCCTCCTCACTCCTCCTAATCCCTCCTGCTCCCTCCTCCTCTCTCCCGCTCGTCCTCCTCCCTCCTCCCTCCTCCTCATCCCTCTCCTCCTCCTCACTCCTCCTCCTCCCTCCTCCTCCCTCCTCTCACTCCTTCTCGTCCCTCCTTCTCCCTCTACTCTTCCTCCCTCCTCCTCCTCCCTCCTTCCTGCTCCTCCTCCCTCCTACTCCCTCCTCCTTCCTCCTCCTCTCTCTTCTCATCCTCCCTCCTTCTCCTCCCACCTCCTCCTCCCTCTTCCTCCTCCTCCGTCCTCCTCTTCCCGCCTCTTAAACCTCCTCCCTCCTCCTCCCTCCTCCTCCTCATCTCTCCCCCTCCCTCCTCCTCCCTTCTCCTCTTCCCTCCTCCCCCTAATCTCTCCTACTCCCCTCCTCCCTCCTCCCTCCTTCTCCCACTACTCCTCCCTCCTCCTCCTCCTCCCTCTTCCCTGCTCCTCCTCCCTCCTCCTGCCCCCTCCCTCCTCTTCCTCGTCTCCTCCTCCCTCCTTTTCATTCCTCCTCCTCCCTCCTCCTCCTCCCTCCTCATCCTCCCTCCTCCTCTCTCCTCTTATCCTCCCTCCTTCTCCTCCCTCCTCCTCCTCCCTCCTCCTCCCTCTTCCCCCTTTTCCTCCTCCTCCCTCCTCCTCCTCTTCTCCTCCCTTCTTTTCCCTCCTCCCCCTCCCTCCTCCTCTAATCCCTCCTCCTTCCTCCTCCTCCTCCCTCTTTCTTCCTTCTCCTCCCTCCTCCTCCTCCCTCCTTCACCTCCCTTTTCCTCCTCCCTCCTCCTCCTTATTCTTCTTCTGCTGCTGCTGCTGTCACTGTTCCATTTACCCAAGTTAATTGTTGGGGGAAGATGTAAAGCTCTTTCAAATGCTCTTTCTAATGCTTTTTGTAAGTTGGTTTTCGTGTATCTAATGTTGTTCTAACTGCAACCAATAAATATGAATTAAATGAGATACTCCCCGCTTTGGGAAAGGGAACGGGAGCAGGGGCCGATTATGAATTAAATGAGACGCTCCCCACCAGGAGCTGGGCGAAGCCGGGCCGGGTAGTCTTTGTTGGGAACGGGAGCAGGGGCCGAATATGAATTAAATTAGACGCTCCCCGCCAGGAGCTGGGCGAAGCCGGGCAGTGTCGTCTTTTTGTGGGAACGGGAACGGGAGCAGGGCCGAATATGAATTAAATGAGACGCTCCCCGCTTTGGGAATGGGAACGGGAGCAGGGGCCGAATATGAATTAAATGAGATGCTCCCCGCCAGGGGTTGGGCGAAGCCGGGCCGGCTCAGACAGACAGACAGACAGACAGATAGACAGACAAACAGACAGACAGACAGACAGACAGATAAATAGATAGATAGATAGATAGATAGATATAAAGATAGATAGATAGAAAGATAGATAGATAGATAGATAGATAGATAGATAGATAGATAGATAGATAGATAGATAGATAGATAGATAGATAGATAGATAGATAGATAGAGACACAGGTAGTCGGGAACGGGAACGGGAGCTTATATGACTACTTATATGATTTAAATGAGATGGTCCCCACCAGGAGCTGGGGGAAGCCGGATGGGTCAGACAGACAGACAGACAGACAGACAGACAGACAGATAGATAGATAGATAGATAGATAGATAGATAGATAGATAGATAGATAGATAGATAGATAGATAGATAGATAGATAGATAGATAGATCTCAGCCAGGGAATGGGCGAAGCCTGGCCGTATCAGCTAGTAGACTATACGAATAATGTGTTGTATATGGCCATTACGTGTTTGGTGATAAATTCCTACTGCCTTGATAATCTCCGGTAACAATTGGTCTGACGTGTGTTTGACTTACAAATTGCTTTATCTTGTAACGGAAATATTAGAATAGGGGAACTCAACAGTTATCGTATTCTATTAGAGCAGTGGTTCTCAACCGGTGGGGAATTCCCCCCCCCCCCGGGCGGAATTTTAGGGTTTCCAGGGGGGGGGGGGGAATGAAGACCATTTCAAGATCGCATTAATACAAGAACCGATTACTTGATATTGTTTTTCCCTTCATACTTTACAGTTAAGTACGTCTCATCCTTCTAAAATTCATTTTATAAAGTCAGTAGACCCACAAATCAAGTTTTATGTGGATGTCTAGACTTGTTTTAGTATGTGCTATTAAATTTACCTACATTTTTACGTATACTGTATAGGGGTGGGGGATTTTTAGATAGGACATATGAAAGGGGGGGGGGATGACGTTCTGAAAATACGGTGAAAAGGGGGGGGGGGGGAACGGGCCAATTTTTGATAGGAAGGGGGGGGGGGAATGACGTTCTGAAAATATGGTGAAGGGGAACGGACCAAAAAAGGTTGAGAACCACTGTATTAGAGGTACATTCCATGCACCTGTCAAAAAATAACACAGAAACTGTCAACGAATTATTAAAATAATGAAATAACAGTTGACACATTGTGTGACCTTGTACTCAGACGTTGGAGTAGTGTCACGTAATGTTGACTATTTCGATAGACAAGGATCAGAAATAGCAACCAATAGACTTTCAGGAATCCGAAAGACTAATCACTGTCGAAGAAGAGGCCGAAATGGCTCGAACTAGGAAGTACGTTTCGGAACTGTCCCAGGAATGACCAGGTCTTCAGACAGTGTTCAGGCACAGATAGGTCAAGCGAACAACCGTACTAGGAATAATTCTAGACAGTAGGCTTAATTAATCTGACGACGAATGCCTGCAAAAATTAAAGAGCCCCCTTTAACTGATCCATTCTCACAACATGGAGGAAGAATACAAATATAAAGTTACAACTTGCATTCCTTCTCTCTCTCTCTCAGTATCCTAATATTAAATTAGAGTATAACAGCAACAGACTAATTAGGTTTCTGGTATCACATATAACTATTAATTTATTGAAAACTGTGGCATGTAAAAGTCTGTTGCCCTAGTGTGTAGGCAATCAAATCCTAGACTAAGTTGGCAGGCTAAAGGTGTCAGCCGAGGAGGTTGGCCACTCAGCTCAAGACTTGGGTCCGGCTTGTCAACTCGGGTGAAGTTCCAGTTCAGGTTGCGGATTCACACTCCGTCAATAGATATGGTGCTCACGACCGGTAAGTATGCGTTGCTGCAAGTTGCTGGCTCATGGTACCACCAAAGAAGGTGCAGAACTGGAAGTTAATCAGAAAAACAGAACCGGTGAATGCGTGTCCTACGTCTAGGATACTCTCGTTGCACACCTCGCTCTCAGTCTCATATTCAGACACGACTAGCATCACAAGACTATCACCTCTGTCACAGACACATCACTAGCGCTATGACAACACAATGACAAATTGATAACGTGGACAACTACTATTTTCCTTAGCCACATATTATCAATTTCATCAGACTCAGATGCACATGTATTCCAGTCTACAGACACTGACACATCAATGTATATTTCTGAGTCTGATCACTCTACAACATTCTTACTATGATGCATTCACATATATTATAAATCACACCAATTACATTTAACACAATGAAGGGTACACAATGAGTATGAATCCCACAGATTACATTTAACTATGAAGCACGAACATTGATTATAAATCACACAGATTATATTTACTCGACAACGTATCACCATAGATTATGAATCACAGATTACATTCACTTGACGAGGTATGAACATAGATTATGAATGACAGATTCCCTTCATTCAAAGTACACCACAGATTATGAATCATACAGAGTACATTCAATCGACGAAGGAACACCATAGATTATCCGA
>JACEFZ010023845.1:0-35369 GCA_014155875.1 Cepaea nemoralis
TTGCAAAACGGGGTCAAACAAGCTCAAACGCAGGGTAGAAAATCTCATCATGTTCAGGAGCCTGCCCCTTTTCTTCAGGAGTCTGTCACCTTTCTTTAGGACCCGAAAATTTGTTTTTCACACCAGCTAGAAAACCAAAAATCAAACTCAGATAAAACTACATTATTTGAATACCATAAATGTCCCTTTTTTGGGGTTTCCCCTCAAAGATGTCACGTGGGACCTTTTAAAAGATTCAGGGGAGGATAAATATATATGAAAAATACCTCTAATTGGCAGAAAGGGCAAATATATTCCCCCTCTGGGGTATCGTGTTGCTTGTTTTGTTTCTTGGTATCTTCTGCAATTTCACTGCTCAGAGAACAGAAATCTACATGGTAATTGGTGTATTTTTAATGACTGTGCAGTGTTTGAAATACTGCCGGTCCAAGTTGGTTTGTATTTAACTATTA
The DNA here is from genome assembly GCA_014155875.1 of Cepaea nemoralis. Classification (NCBI taxonomy): domain Eukaryota; kingdom Metazoa; phylum Mollusca; class Gastropoda; order Stylommatophora; family Helicidae; genus Cepaea; species Cepaea nemoralis. Next base: position 453 of record JACEFZ010023845.1, read on the forward strand.
TGTTGCATGAACTTTGCAGAGAGTGAATACAAAACTTGGACCGGGATATTTTAAAACGCTAAACAGTTGGTTCCTTTTTTAAAAAAAAACCCGCCACACTGAGAACTTAGTCGCCAGATACTGTATTGTAAACCAGTGTATTTCCTCTAGGAAACCCCAATTTAAATTTTGTACGCGAGATGTTGTGTTGGAAACCATTGAATGCCCTATGCACCACAATGAGGATTGTAAGCTAATGTATTTGGGAAACCTTTAAGACCTCTATGCTACCACAATGAGGGTTGTTGCAGATGATTGTAAAACCTTTTAAAGACCTCATGCTACCAACTAGGATTGTATCGCTAGATGTTTGGTAAACATTGAAGACCTCTATGCTACCACAACGAGGTTGTACCGCTTTGATGTATTGGGAACCATTGTAAGACCTCTATGCTACCCAAATGAGGATTGTAACCGCTAGATGATTGGTAAAAATTGTGATTACCCTTCGACACAACGAGGATTGTACCGCTAGAGTATTTGGGCCATGTAATGACCTCTATGCTACCACAACGAGGATTGTACCCCTAATTATTGGAAACCCTTGTAAGACCTCTATGCGCCACACTGAGGATTGTACCCCTAGATGTATTGGAAACCATTGTGATGACCTCTATGCTACCACAACTGAGGGTTGTACCGCTAGGGTATTTTTAAACCTTAAGACCTCTATGCGACCACAAGGAGATTGCCGCAGAGTATTGGTAAAACCATTGTAATGACCTCTATGCTACCACAACTGAGGATTGTATCGCTAGATGTATTGGTAAACCATTGTAATGACCTCTATGCTACCACAACTGAGGATTGTATCGCTAGATGTATTGGTAAACCATTGTAATGACCTCTATGCTACCACAACTGAGGATTGTACGCAAGAAGTGTATTGGTAAACCATTGTAATGACCTCTATGCTACCACAACTGAGGATTGTACCGCTAGATGTATTGGTAAACCATTGTAATGACCTCTATGCTACCACAACTGAGGATTGTACCGCTAGATGTATTGGTAAACCATTGTGATGACCTCTATGCGACCACAACTGAGGATTGTACCGCTAGATGTATTGGTAAACCATTGTAATGACCTCTATGCTACCACACCTGAGGATTGTACCGCTAGATGTATGGTAAACCATTGTAATGACCCTCTATGCGACCACAACTGAGGATTGTACCGCTAGATGTATTGGTAAACCATTGTTGATGCCTCTATGCTACCACAACTGAGGATTGTACCGCTAGATGTATTGGTAAACCATTGTAATGACCTCTATGCGACCACAACTGAGGATTGTACCGCTAGATGTATTGGTAAACCATTGTAATGACCTCTATGCTACCACAACTGAGGATTGTACCGCTAGATGTATTGGTAAACCATTGTAATGACCTCTATGCGACCACAACTGAGGATTGTACCGCTAGATGTATTGGTAAACCATTGTGATGACCTCTATGCTACCACAACTGAGGATTGTACCGCTAGATGTATTGGTAAACCAGTGTAATGACCTCTATGCTACCACACCTGAGGATTGTACTGCTAGAAGTTGTGTTGGTAAACCATTGTAATGACCTCTATGCTACCACAACTGAGGATTGTACCGCTAGAAGTTGTGTTGGTAAACCATTGTGATGACCTCTATGCTACCACACCTGAGGATTGTACCGCTAGATGTATTGGTAAACCATTGTAATGACCTCTATGCTACCACAACTGAGGATTGTATCGCTAGATGTATTGGTAAACCAGTGTAATGACCTCTATGCTACCACAACTGAGGATTGTACCGCTAGAAGTTGTGTTGGTAAACCAGTGTAATGACCTCTATGCGACCACAACTGAGGATTGTACCGCTAGATGTATTGGTAAACCATTGTGATGACCTCTATGCTACCACAACTGAGGATTGTACCGCTAGATGTATTGGTAAACCATTGTGATGACCTCTATGCGACCACAACTGAGGATTGTACCGCTAGATGTATTGGTAAACCTTGTAATGACCTCTATGCTACCACAACTGAGGATTGTACCGCTAGAAGTTGTGTTGGTAAACCATTGTAATGACCTCTATGCTACCACAACTGAGGATTGTACCGCTAGAAGTTGTGTTGGTAAACCAGTGTCATGACACACATGAGGATTGTACCGCTAGAAGTTGTGTTGGTAAACCAGTGTAATGACCTCTATGCTACCACAACTGAGGACTGTACCGCTAGAAGTTGTGTTGGTAAACCAGTGTAATGACCTCTATGCTACCACAACTGAGGATTGTACCGCTAGATGTGTTGGTAAACCAGTGTAAAACCTCTATGCTACCACAACTGAGGATTGTGCCACTAGACGTTGCGTTGATAAACCATTGTAATGACCTCTATGCTATCACAACTGAGGATTGTACCGCTAGATGTGTTGGTAAACCAGTGTAAAACCTCTATGCTACCACAACTGAGGATTGTACCGCTAGATGTATTGATAAACCATTGTGATGACCTCTATGCTACCACAACTGAGGATTGTACCGCTAGAAGTTGTGTTGGTAAACCAGTGTAATGACCTCTATGCTACCACAACTGAGGACTGTACCGCTAGAAGTTGTGTTGGTAAACCAGTGTAATGACCTCTATGCTACCACAACTGAGGATTGTGCCGCTAGAAGTTGTGTTGGTAAACCATTGTGATGACCTCTATGCTATCACAACTGAGGATTGTGCCACTAGACGTTGCGTTGATAAACCATTGTAATGACCTCTATGCTACCACAACTCAATAGAAAGACAGGGTTAAAAAGAATACAGTCTTACCATCCCCAATAGTTAGGGCAACATCTGTTCTCTCATCAGGATTGAGATGGTCAGACTCCCCAGACTCAGAGCTGTTGGTGGTCAGGTCACTAAGCTGAACACTCACACCAGAATCATCTGGTCCTGGGATATCAGTTGTCTTCATTGGGGAACTTGTCAAAAAGGACATGTCTCAATCTGACAAACGAAAATGCATGTGACAATTCTAAATTAAATTTTCAATTAACACCAAATATGCAATCTAAACCAAATTTAGCACAGAAGCATGCCATGTTTTGTTTGGTACACTGTATGCTATTGGAGGAGAAGACAGAACAAAAATTGTAGTCTAAATATTCCAACAGTACAAGAGTGAACAACTCTAATGAACAGGGCTCTTCAATATCAACTATGATTTTGAATTACATTCATAGTTAACATCTCTAGCACAGATTTCAATAACATAAGGATATCATCATCATCATGTGCCATACCGATGAGCATATACAGTCACATGATCCTCAGTCTTGATCAGGTTTGTGTTCATGTCCTGATTATGCCATATGGCCAAACCATCCAGGTATTTATCTCCCTGCCTTCCCCGTGCTTTTTTTTTTTACATCAATTATGCCAGCTGTCACTAAGTTCTCAAATTTATTTCTCTCCTTACGCGCCCAGAACAGTTTTTGTCTAATTTATTTCACCAGTTAAGGTTTTCATTGGTGTGGCAAATACATCTACTTTGTGTTACCGGCTTTTTAATTACTTATGCCAGCATCTCATCACTCTTGTCTAGTTTTCCATTTCAGTTTTAGTTGCAGTAATTACATTAGCCATGGCTTCATGCTACCACGTTGTTATCATTAAAATATATTATTTACAAGCGTTGTTACTTAAATCTTTAGGATATTACCTTATTTACCTACACACAACCAGTGTTAAATAGCCACGTTGTATTCTATTTTTAATCGAACACGGACGATGTTGTTTTATTTACATTGTGTATGTAATTCGCATGTCTCATAGGATAGAACGCCTACTAACTACTAGCTATTAGTTGCGGACTCATGTTGCATTGGGGAATAAGGAGCAGAGCGTTTACTGCAGTACAATACATTAGCATTTCATATGTTACTACTTAGCAGGTCCGCATGGCCGAATGGGTAAGAACGCGTGTTCTTAAACATCCGTTGCGCTGATGCCGAGGTAAGCGGTTCAACCCTTACACCGGGCAGTTTGACTACAATGTTGACCTATCACTCTTGACTTCAAGTGCCGTGCCGTGCCGACTGGCGTAGGCGTTCATGACTCTGCCAGAGAGCTCGGTCTTTGGTTTTCTGGATCAACTCTGCCGTTGATATTCCTCCATGCCACCGTCGTAATCCATCCAGCATCATTGACTTGGGGACGTTAATTACAAGTACCTCCGAAGTTGGCGTGGGTTCGCCTGATGGCGAGGGACACTGTTAATAGGGAAAGCTAATCCACACGCAAAATTCAGTCCACTGCTATATAAATAGTGTGTATGGATTAAGCTTGAGTTCAGAGCGAGCGAGCGCGAAAGAAAGAAAAGAATGTTACTAAAATTAGAATTGTGCAACACAATAGTTACGTTGTTACTCAATCTTTAGGATATTCCCTTTTTAATCTAACATGAACGGTGTTTTATTTACATTGTGTATGTAATTCGTATATCTCATAAGAAAGAACGCCTTGGCGCTAGTTAGTTGAGGACCTATGTTGCAATGGGAATAAAGAACAGAGATATAAGAATTCGTATTTTTATTAATTATGTGAAACAGTACATTAGCATGTCATATATGTTACTAAAAGTAGAACTGAGCAACACATTTTCCCTTTGGCTAGACTTACACGAATTAGCAGATAACCATTATATGGGAAACCCATTACTTATTTTAGTACATGTTTACGCTTCATTTTACCAAAGTGCATTTTTATATTGAATTGGCTTCTTATTTATAAAACTTTCCTCACTCAGATCACTTATAACCCGCGTAGGGTGATTATTTCCAGCATGTAGACTTTACATTATGTTTGAAATAGACTATCCTACAGTTTATAAAATTCATAAATATGACAATGCTAATCTCGGGCTCCCATAACTTTTTTTCCCGCGTGAACACGCTAAGTAAGAGAGGATTGGCGCGAATGACGCGAGTGATTCATGTTGCGTCATACTTCCTGTTGTTTACGTGACCTGGGGGTGGTATATCCCCACAGAAACGCTTTCGACATGCCTCTATTTGTGGTAAATTTCCCGCTATCTCCGTGGCGATGACGTTGCGGACACGATTCGTAATGCCGCTTACCCGCGTTCGAAACGCAGTAGTGACCGATGTGGCAGCAGACCGTGTCGCGCTGGTTTTAACGTGTTGGTATGGGAGCCGGTCGTTCTGAAATCAATGGCAAACTACTGAACGTAAAGCTTGCCATGACATCTTTTTTTTGCATATCCTTTACAGGACATCGCTGTCAACATCAGCATCTTTCAGCTGTATGTTGATTTCTTGACAAGATTACGCTCAGTAGTTTTGCCAAGACATCAACGGCAGTAAATTGCTGTGTTGACAGCAACGTCCTGTTAAGGATATGCATGCAACTAAAACAAAAACTGCCAAGTAATTTTACAGAAGCGCTTTGGTTCAGTACATTCTCAACTGTTTTAGCCTCTTAATACACAATAAAGCACATAACTTGAGTATTGTATCCTCCTACGTTTTAAGTTTCCCGCGTTGATTTTCCCGAAAAGGTGTTGGCCATGCTTCGTTATCAAATTCAAAATAAACCAACATAAGCCTATATTAAACACGGGAATGCTAACGAAACATTATCTCAGCTGTGCAGGTATATCATTTTTCTAATTCGCGAAAGACAAAACATATTTATTTACATTATCCCTACTGCGTCTAATTACGAGGGTTATAATTCGACCCGCTCAGATCTATGTCCCGGAAAATTTCTCGTGTTGATATCGGCACAGGCACAGATCTGGCGGCAAAGGCGGTACTCTATCATCGGCTGACCTTTCTTCAGTACTAGTAGGAACGCGGGAAGTATAATTTTTCACTGTCAGAAAAATCCCCATATAAGAAAACGACAAGCAGAATTCTTAAGCTTTACTAGAACATGACAAAATGGATGTTGTGATGAGAGCCCTTGTCAGCATCAAACATACACTTATACACTGATATGACTGATACAACGATATAATAATAAACATATAAATAATGTAATTTAAAAAGTAACTTAGCTGGTGTTATGTAGGAAATAGAAAGTACTGAATATATAGATGCACAATGCCATGATTGTTTGCAGGTAATTATACGAAATCATGTAATCCCAATTATAAAAACTCTTACAGGTTTGAACAAAATGTAACCATCTAATTTAAAGATACAAGTAATTTACGGGAAAACGATACTGGGAAATTCCCACTATTGTCACGGGTTGGTGCATCTGAAGGCAATCACTGACACAATATAAAAGGCAATGAAGATTAAATGCATCATATTTATTTAAAACAGTGGCCATTAAGTAGATATTTATTAATGGCAACACAACTTTAAAGAAATTTAAAAAAAAAAAGAATTGCGGGACGTTCCAATCACCCCAGCGATGGCTGTTTGTGATTTACAGGGCAATTTTACATCCAGTAGTTTGTCAGTTTTGTGGAACGAACCGGCTACGCCGTGTCAGCAGAGACAGGTTAAGCATGTTAAACAGTTGACAAACATTGAATCTTTATATTGTCCGCTGTTTATGGGGAAACCTGAGATTAGCAGTAACGGTAAAGGGCGTATTTTCACGCCATCAGACTTGGATGTATAGTGCTAGCAACAATTTTGTGTCGATCAGCACGCCATGCGTTATGAAGTCAATATATGTACTTCCTAGTCATTTTCCCTGGTATCCCTGTTTGCTCGGTTGACCTGAACCCAGGTCACTGGAAAAACAGCCGCCTCAATGGGGACCCCAAAAACATGTCTACCGAGCCGGCCGACAGACATGCTAGCCATTGCGATACCGCGGCTCCCGTCTAGTAGTAGCCGTATTATAAAAATGGTTGGAAGTAACTTCTTTCTTATTGTTTGTTGGTTTTAGTTACATTAGCCGGCTCTGTAGCGAAATGGTTACGAATGAAATTCGTCATCCCGCATACCGCGTTAGAAACAGCTGCGGGCGATTTGGAAGCAGACCGTTTAGCGAGGAGCTAGTGTATACAATGGTATGAAAGCCGGTCGTTCAGAAAGCAATGGTAAACTACTGAACGTAAACTTGCCAAGAAATCACAAACAGCAACCCAAAAAAATGTTGGGGTTGACATTACGTCCTGTAAAGGATATGCAACTAACTTTTAACGGATTATGAAAGACCCGGATGGCAACAAAAACAGTTGAAGTAACTTATTTTTTTTAATTCCTAGTTGGTTTCAGTGATCCGTGTAGCGAAAAAAATGGTGGGGAAAAAAAATTTTTCTTTCGTTCGCTCGCTTTTTAACTCAAGCGTAGTCGACACTCGACTGATTTTTGTGTGTGGACAACCTTTCCATATTATCAGTGTCTCTCACCAACAGGTGAACTCACTTCGACTTCTGAGCTACTCATAATTTACGTTCCCAAGTCAAAGATGAAAAGTCAACATTGTAATCCTACTGATCGATGTAGGGGATGAACCCGCTACCTCGCCATCAGCACACTGGAAGTTTAAGAGCGATCATTCTTATCCATTCGGTCGTGCTGACCTCCATAACTTCTTTCTTCTTGTTGATTTTAGTTACTTTATGACAGATCCGGGTGGCATCACGTTTTCTGTAATTCTGTTCAGAGTCGTGGTCTGAGCGGGCAAAAGAGCAGTTTTGTTACGACCGTTCGACAAAGTCTCGATAGGCGCCCCTCTCTCTCTCTCTCTCTCTCTCTCTCTCTCTCTCTCTCTCTCTCTCTCTCTCTCTCTCTCTCTCTCTCTCTCTCTCTCTCGATGAGTAGTGGGCCTGCAGTCAGTAAGCTGGTATAGCTTTTCGGTCAGTCCTGCCGGCGTAGCTTGAAAGCTCGTCGGTAGGCGTCCAGTGGTTTTGCATGTATCACCAGGTACCGGGGGGGGGGGGGCGCTTTAGCGATGCTACTCTTGGCCTGCGTATGCGTGAATAGTCCGTCTGTCCGATAGATATCTGGTTGATCCTGCCAATAGTCATATGCTTGTCTCAAAGATTAAGCCATGCATGTCTAAGTTCACACTATCTCACGGTGAAACCACGAATGGCGCATTAAATCAGTCGAGGTTCCTTAGATGACACGAACCTACTTGGATAACTGGCAATTATAGAGATAATACATGCCTCCCTGCTCTTGGAGGTCTGATGCTGAGCCGCCAGCGTATGCAGCCTACCTTGTTCCAGACCTACTGGTTATCCTTTCGTCTGGAGTTAGCTAGGCAAGGCTGAGAGAGGGAACATGCTGCGTGGGCAACACATGTTCTCTGAAGCGCTGCCCAGGCAGTGTGACTTGGAATTTTGACCAAATTCCAATCCACATACTTTAGTCTGTCAAGACTGCAAGGTGCCACTCACATTTATATTATTATTTAGTCTGCACGGGACAAAGTAAGCTTATGGGAAGAGACTGTAGAACAAACTTATGGACGCATCCGTGTAAAACGTGTGACACTTTAGAAACGGAAACCAATCCCTCAGTGAGTAGAAATGAAAAGAGCAGGACAAACAAGCCGCTACTCCTATATTGGAACTTAGAGAAATACACATACAAAATATTTCTCGCACACGAATAAATGTATATTTTGGTCCAATACCAGTTTGTTATGGAGTTTGTACCATTCACTAAATTATTCATTGGTCGGTAAAATTATGTAGGTCCACACAATATTCACCAACTGTGATATAGTTTCATATAACTGTCTCATTCCAAGTTGTAGTCTAAATGCATTGAATATTTCAGTGTACCATTTTAGACCCTCTCGTTCCAAGTTGTATAGCCTAAATGTACAAAATAACAGTATACCACTTTAGACTCAACTACTGTTATGACGTTATGAGTCATGAATATAAAAGAATAAACTTGAGAGGTAAAACGTTTAAAAATGATGTATTCTAATTTAATATAAAGTAGATATAAACTAATATGAAGGACACCGCAACTTTAAAAAGATTATACAGATTCAGTTTAAAATGTAAAACTCTAGTAACAATTACTAACAATCAATAATCAAAAATTAACCATGCCTAACAAAACATCAGGCTATATATGTATGTGTGTGTGTGTGTGTGTGTGTGTGTGGTGTGTGTGTGTGTGTGTGTGTGTGTGTGTGTGTGTGTGTGTATATAAAGTTACTTCCATAGCAGATACTGACGTTTCGTTGTGAAGTGTTAGGCCTTCACATATTCTAGGCCACGACATTTGAGGCGTGGTGGCCGGTTCTCTTCCTCGCCTTTCCTTCCCAGAAAATCACCGGGAACCCAGGGTGAGACAGGGTCAGCCCTAGAGCTGCAGTGGTCGGAAGAGAATAAGTCTGCCTCTGCTGAGGATTGAATCCAGACCACTGTCCAGGCAGGCGCAAGCGTGATATATAATAATTATAATATATGCAACGTTACAATATGATAAACATAACCGCAAGGTTACACAATAACTAATAAATAATTCCATTAACGAACCGATTACAAAATACTGGGCGAAAGTTGTTAGATACACTATCTTCATACAAGAAACACAAAGTTCTGGTTCACTTTTACTGATATTAAATATTAGTTTCACTTTCAATTTTCCTTAGATTCACTTTCAATTTTCGTTAGATTTAAAGAAAATCTACACATTTCGCGAACGCATCTATATCTAATGGAATGTTCATGAGAAGATGCAATGATTACATCTACAACAACTAACATGGAAAGTGGAATTAGACGTAGAAGTACGCAATCATGACTGGCGAAACAGCCTTTGTCAGCATACACAAAGAAAATTACATATAACTACAATTGAAAACAAAACAGACACATAGCTGACGTTCTGGAAACGTCTAAAATCCTATAGTATAAAAAAGAAACTGCGTTACAGCCTTTGCTGCTGTTTAACCCATTTCATTTCTCGTCGTGAAAAGTAAATGTCAAAACGATGTACACAAACAGAAAGGAATTTGCCGAAGGTTACTGTGAGAGAAAGTAAAGTACCATGCAAATATACAGATGACAGCAAATGTAAGAATGCAACAAGACGAACTACTTTCAAACAGTGGAGAGCCGATTAACTAGAAACGCGGTCGGCAAGTCTAAATTGGATAATAAAAGCAAAAGTCAGGTTGAAGAAGGCCAAAGAAGCAGATTATGAATAGTCTGACACAGAATAAAGAACAATATTTATTTTACAATGTAAATTAAACACAACGCCTGATCTGGGACGTTACAATATACTGACGAAGTAAAATAATTAATCAACTTAATCGCGGTATTTCAATACATGTATATTCATTACATATATTATTAATATTATCTTTATTAAGAAAAAAAAATTAAGGCGTTTTGTCCAAGCTTGGGTGTGTATGCCTACTGTATAATGACGTTCTGAAAATACGGCGAAGGAGGGAACGGGCCAAATTTTTGATAGGAAGGGGGGGGAATGGCGTTCTGAAAATATGGTGAAGGGGGGAATGGGCCAAAAAAGGTTGAGAACCACTGGTACATGGTGCTAGACCCATATTTTTATTGACCAATCAACACTCGATGGGTAATGACAATAATAAATAATATTAATATTAATTAAATGTGACGTGGTTAATGTCATGCAGGAGTGCAACTGCTAGTGCTAGTGTGCTTGCCTGCCGGCCGATCCGGGTATCGTGTGTTCGAATCCCCATCGAAGAGGATTTTTTAATTGACCTTGTCCTCCACACCTTCCAGCCTAACATGAATACAAGGACATGTCTTAGGATGTAAAGACGGCTGTTGTGACATTAACAACATCACTAATAAAATAATCTAGTGCCCTAATTGGTCTAAAACGCATCATATAATAATTAATATTAATATACCCAATACTCCTCAACGCCTGTAAAATTTTTTATAAAAGGGCCCTTTACGCATTTACATATAAATGTAAGAATCTGATATTTCTTTGCTTTCTTAATTGGTATTTCATTTTACAGATATTAATAAATAATTACAACTTACCAGCGGAAACCTGAATGTAAACACAAAGAAACAATATTTTCAGTATCTTCCTTTACTTTACACGTTTCACCACACGCTACAATAATCCGTATTATATGTCTCCACTAGTAATTTCACATAAAGAACATCGTATAGAACTATAGATGGCGCAACGAATGAGCTTGCTTTTAAATTTTTGAGAGAAATATAAACGTTTATATATGCAATATTGCATTGATCCGAAAATTAGCGCCAACCGGTAACTTATGACAATCAGCCTGTTCTCGGAAGTCAAAAATTGGCGCTACTATTGCGAAAACCATAAAGGACAAGGCGAGCTGATTTCTATGATACACCAAATCTGCCATATTTAAACTTTTTTTTCCGCCCTCTTGCTTTGAACTCAAGTAGTTTAGTTTAGTCGATGGATCAACAACACGCACACGGGTGTAACCCATAAGTGCTCCGTTCTGCTCCTAACTCAAGCATGAGTCCGGAGAATCTCAGCTCAGTGCACGAACTCCATAGCACTGGCGAGGATTCTCAAATACTTTGGGTAGATTTTTAACTGCTCCCCCGATGATGTTTCCACCTTGTCGTGGTGGGGGAGCTTGAGCTTCTCAATGACCCTGAGAGCTATGCCGGCGGTAGCGTAGCTACCAGCAGGGCCTCCCAACCCGGACAGGTCAAAGGGTAGAGAACAGACGAAGAGAAATACCCTGGTCCTCCAGGTTGGGGGTTGAAGCTTGGGGTTAACATCCTCACCTTTGTAAAAACTATTTTGTTACAAAACAGATACATAAGCCTCGAATTCGGACATATGGTTTAAAAGACAAACATGGGAATATGATAAATACCAATGAGGAAATGTGCAACACATGGAAAGAATATTTTGTTGAATTACTAAATTGTGAAGCTGCAAGTAACACTTTCCCACAGGAAGATGTTCTAACGTGTGAACCATAAATTGAAGAACCTGCATTTGAAGAAATCCTATATGTAATCACACGACTTAAAAACAATAAGGCAACAGGGGCTGATGGAATTGCTGCTGAATTTATAAAGGCAGGTGGCCATGCATTACATCTAAAGCTATACGAACTAATAATAAAAATCTGGAGGACAGAAGAATTACCCCATGACTGGAAAGAGTCATTATTGATACCTATCTTTAAGAAAGGAGACAAGTTCCAATGTGAAAATTATAGAGGAATATCACTACTGTCCACAAGCTATAAGATACTATCCGCAGTATTACTAAATAGACTAAAACCATATTCAGAAGACATATTAGGTGACTACCAGGCGGGTTTTAGACAAAACAGATCAACAATAGATCAGATATTTATCTTACGACAAATAACCGAGAAAAATTGGGAATATAAAAGCGATCTCCATAACATTTTGTGGATTTTAAAAAGGCTTATGATAGTGTCCATAGGAATAGTCTCGAAGTCTCCATGACGAAGTGGTCAAGCCGTGTGACTCGGGCTCCGAAGGTTGTGGGTTCGATTCCGGGCCGCATCCTTCGGTTCACGTGTTAAATTTTTCGGAGACTCATGTAGGTCGTCGCTAGAGCTACGGAGTTCGTGCTTGGTGCGACGTTTTCCGCGCTGCGGAAAGAGACAGAGCCATATGGGACAAAACCCGGTGCAATGAAGTCGACCCTGCCGAATTTTAAGCGACTTTAAGAGGAATAATCTATGGAATGCTATGCAGGAATTTGGAATACCAAGGAAGTTAATCAATATGACCAGACTATGCATGGAAGATACTTATAATATAGTAACATATAAAGGCAGGAAATCAGACCCTTTCCAAATAACATCTGGCTTGAAACAAGGTGATGCACTATCGCCTCACTCTTCAATCTGGCTCTAGAGAAAGTTGTAAGGAAGGTAAAGGAGGAATGTGATATTGGAGGAACATCCAAGCTGTTTGGCTATGCAGTTGATATAGATATTATAGGGGAAAATGAACAAAAGACATTGGAAATATTGACTCACTTAAAGGAAAAAGTCCAACAGATGGGGCTGGTTATCAACCAAGATAAGACAGAATATATGGTAATTTCAAGAGAAGGAATGGCTAAAAACTCTGGCCACATACAAATAGATAATATGACCATTAAAAGAACGGAAACATACAAATACCTGGGTACAATCTTCAACTGCTCCAACATCATAAGGGAAGAAATACAAACTATAATCCATTATGGAAATAAGATATACTATGCACTACAACATCTACTAAAATCAAATGTGCTATCTCGTAACACCAAAATCACAATATACAAAACACTGATCAGACCAGTTGTGCTGTATGGCTCTGAAACCTGGAGTACAACGAAAGGAGACGAAGCCTTGTTACAAACCTTTGAGAACAAAGTTTAAGACGCATCTTTGGACCCATTAGGGATATACAAAGTGGAGAGTGGAAAAGAAGAAGTAACAAAGACATTTATGATCTGTTTAAGTCGCCGCTAATCACTGGTATCATGAGGGCTAATAGACTACAATGGCTGGGGCATATAGAAAGAATGGAAGACAATAGGGAAACAAAACTCGCTTACACTCAGGAAATAAATGACCGTAGACCCCGAGGTAGACCAAGAAGACGGTGGAGAGATAATATATATATACTGACCTATAAGCACTTGGAATCAACGACTGGCAAGAGAAGGTCAACCAGAGAGACGAATGGAGACGGATTGTATCTGTAGCAAAGAACCTCAATGGCTCGGAACGCTGAAGAAGAAGAAGATTTTTAACTCAAAATTTTGCCTGGGCAGCGCCGTTAAGCTACTCATTTTCGATTTCCAACTGCCATGGGAATGTTTACGTGCGCAACAATACACACGTAAATTAAAATCCCTGAACTCATTTATTGAATACTAGCTGACCCGGCCCAGCTTCGCCCAGTCCCTGGCGGGGATCTGTCTGTCTGTCTGTCTGTCTGTCTGTCTGTCTGTCTGTCTGTCTGTCTGTCTGTCTGTCTGTCTGTCTGACCCGGCCCGGCTTTGCCCAGTCCCTGGTGGAGAGCATCTCATTTAAATCATATAAGTAGTCATATAAGCTCCCGTTCTTGTTCCCGACTGTCTGTCTGTCTGTCTGTGTGTCTGTCTGTCTGTCTGTCTGTCTGACCCTGCCCGGCTTCGACCAGTCCCTGGCGGGGAGCATCTCATTTAATTCATATTCGGCCCTTGCTCCCGTTCCCATTCCCAAAGTGGGGAGCGTCTCATTTAATTCATATTCGGCCCCTGCTCCCGTTCCCGTTCCCAAAAAAGACGACCCGGCCCAGCCCGGCTTCGCCCAGCTCCTGGTGGGGAGCGTCTCATTTAATTCATATTCAGCCCCTGCTCCCGTTCCCGTTCCCAAAAAAGACGACCCGGCCCGGCTTCGCCCAGCTCCTGGCGGGGAGCATCTCATTTAATTCATATTCGGCCCCTGCTCCCGTTCCTGTTCCCAAATAAGAAGCCTGGCCCGGCTTCGCCCAGCCCCTGGCAGGGAGCGTCTAATTTAATTAATATTCGGCCCCTGCTCCCGTTCCCGTTCCCAAAAAAGACGACCCGGCCCGACTTCGCCCAGGCCCTGGTGGGGAGCGTCTCATTTACTTCATATAAGTAGTCATATAAGTTCCCGTTCCCGACTGTCTGTCTGTCTGTCTGTCTGTCTGTCTGTCTGTCTGACCCGGCCCAGCCCATGGTGGAGAGCATCTCATTTAAATTATATAAGTAGTCATATAAGATCCCGTTCCCGACAATCTGTCTGACTGTCTGTCTGTCTTGGGTAAATGGAGGAGGGAGGAGGAAGAGAGAGGTGGAGGAGGGAAGAGGAGGGAGGAGGAGGGAGGAGACAGGAGGAGTAGGGAGGAATAGGAGGGAGGAGGAGGGATTAGGAGGAGGAGGGAGGAGTAGGGTGGAGGAGGAGGCGAGGAGGAGGGAGGAGGAAGAGGGAGGAGGAGGGAGAATGAGGGAGGAGGAGAACGCAGGAGGAGAAGGGAGCAGGAGGAGGAGAGGGAGGAGGAGGGAGGAGGAGGAGAGAGTAGGAGGAGGGAGGAGGCGGAGGAAGAAGGAAGAGGGAGGAGGAAGAGGGAGAAGGAGGAGGGAGAAGGAGGGGAAGGAGGAGGGAAGAGGAGGAGGGGAGGAGGAGGAGGGAGAAGGAGGAATGTGAAGGGAGGAGGAGGGAGGAGGTAGAGGGAGGAGGAGGGAGGCGGAGAGAGGAGGAGGAGGAGGGAGGAGGAGGAAGAGGGAGGAGGAGGAATGTGAAGGGAGGAGGAGGGAGGAGGTAGAGGGAGGAGGAGGGAGGAGGAGGAGGTAGAGGGAGGAGGAGGTAGAGGGAGGAGGAGGAGGAAGGAGGAGGGAGGAGGAGGAGGGAGGAAGAAGGAGGAGGAAGGAGGAGGAGTGATGAGGAGGGGGGAGGAGGAGGAGGAGGAGAGAGGAGGAGGAGAGAGGAGGAGGAGGGAGGAGGAGGGAGGAGGAGGGAGGAGGAGGAAGAGAGAGGAGGAGGAATGTGAAGGGAGGAGGTAGAGGGAGGAGGAGGAGTGAGGAGGAGGAGAGGGAGGAGGAGGAAAGAGGAGGGAGGAGGAGGAGGGAAGAAGAAGGAGGAGGGAGAAGGAGGGATGAGGAGGAGGAGGGAGGAGGAGGAATGTGAAGGGAGGAGGAGGTAGAGGGAGGAGGAGGAGGGAGGAGGAGAAGGGAGGAGGAGGGATGAGGAGGAAGAGGGAGGAGGAGGAATGTGAAGGGAGGAGGAGGGAGGAGGTAGAGGGAGGAGGAGGAGGGAGGAGGAGGAGTGAGGAGGAGGAGAGGGAGGAGGAGGAAGGAGGAGGAGGGGGAGGAGGAGGAGGAGGGAGGAAGAAGGAGGAGGAGGGAGAAGGAGGGATGAGGAGGAAGAGGGAGGAGGAGGAATGTGAAGGGAGGAGGAGGGATAGGGAGGAGGGGGAGGGGAAGAGGAAGAGGGTAGGAGGAAGAGTGGAGAGGAGGAGGGAGGAGGAGGAGGGAGGAAAAGGGAGGAGGGAGGAGGAGAGAGGAGGAGGAGGAGGGAGGAGGTAGGAGGAGGAGGAAGAGGGAGGAGGAGGGAGGAGAAGGAAGGAGGAGGAGGAAGAGGGAGGAGGAGGATGGAGGAGGGAGAGGGAGGAAGAGGGAGGAAGGAGGAGGAAGAGGGAGGAGGAGGGAGAGGGAGGAGGAGGATGGAGGAGGGAGAGGGAGGAGGGGAAGAGGAAGATAGTAGGAGGAGGGGAGAGGAGGAGAAGAAGGGAGAAGGAGGGAGGAGGAGAAGGAGGATGAGGAGGGAGGGGGAGGGGAGAGGAGGAGGGAGGAGGCAGAGGGAGAAGGAAGAAGGAGGAGGAAGGAGGGAGAATGAGGAGGGGAGGAAGGAAAGGGAGGTGGAAGAGGAGGAGGAGGGAGGAGGAAAGAGGTAGGGGAGGTAGAGGGAGGAGGAGGAGGAAGGAAAGGGAGGAGGAAGAGGAGGAGAAGGGAGGAGGAGGGAGGAGGGAGGAGGTAGGAGGAGGGAAGAGGGAGAAGGAGGAGGGAGGATGATGAGGGAGAAGGAGGCAGGAGGAGGAGGAGGGAGGAGGAGGGAGAGGGAGGAGGAGGAGGGAAGATGAGGGAGGAGGGGGAGGAGGCGGAGGGAGTAGGAGGGAGGAGGATGGAGGAGGAGGGGAGAGGAAGAGGGAGAAGGAGGAGGGAGGAGGGAGAGGGATGAGAGGGAGGATGAAGAGGAGGAGGGTGGAGGGAGGAGGTAGAGGGAGGAGGAGGGAGGAGAAGAGAGGAGGAGAGAGTTCGCCATTCCGAATTCATACTCGTCTAGTTCTTCCCTTCTACACGACTGTAGATAACTTCCTTACACATAAAAAGATGAATTGTTATTGATATTGCCGTGGCATGGAGGAATATCAGCAGCAGAGTTGATCCAAAAAACCAAAGACTGAGATCTACGGAGAGCCATGAACGCCTACGCCAGCCGGCACGGCACTTGATGATGATGATTGCCGTGTGACGATTCTGTGTAGTCACGTCATTTTCTTCCCTTTCCCTAGAGTTTTGGTTCGGGGATTCTTTCATCATCATCATCATCATCATATGATGTACGTACGTATTTTGGGAGGGGGAGGAGGGAGGAGGAGGAAGAAGAAAAAAAAACTATGACAGTTGGCAGCTCTGGAATGAAAGGAAGGCGTGTAGAAAATTTCATCTCAATCGGATGGGCCGTTCGCGAACAAATAAAGGACATACATAGATACATACATAGATACATACATACATACAGACAGACAGACGATCCTAATTTATATATAAGATATAGATTGAACACAAGTAGTCCATACACACTAATTCTAGTATTTCTGGGAAGAATTTTGCGTGTGGATTAGCTTTCCTATTAACAGTGTCCCTCGCCATCAGGCGAACCCTCTCCGACTTCAGAGGTACTTGTAATTAACGTCCCCAAGTCAAGGGAGATAGGTCAACATTTTAGTCCAACTGTCCGGTGTATGGGCGGAACCCCTTACCTCTGCATCAGCACACCGGATGTTTAAGAACACGCGTCCTTATCCATTTGGCCATGCTGACCTACTTTCAACTTTCCATTCTTCAGAATACGGATTCTTTTTTTTTATTTGCATATCCTTTACAGGACATCGCTGTCAACATCAGCATCTTTCAGCTGATTGTTGATTTCGCTCAGTAGTTTGCCATTGCTTTCTGAGCCCCCGGCTCACATACCCCGTAAGTTACCGACGCGGAGAGAATCGCTACCGATTCTCGCGCACGTCACGTTACTCACGAGAGTATACGGGATTACGGAGAAAGACGTTAAACACCTAGGCCAGGGAGACCGGCAGAATACGGATACTGCACTGTTATTTCTACCTGTATCAGGAATCAGTTGCCGCTAGCAAGTCTAGAAACAGACTTAATAACTACAAGACCAGTGGTTCTCAACCTTTTTTGGCCCATGCACTCCATCACCATATTTTCAGAACATCTTTCCCCCCTTCGTATTTCCTCCCTATAAATACCCCCACCACCCCCGCCGCCCCTACACAGTATACGTAAAAATGGAAGCTAAATTTAATAACACATACTAGAACAAGTCTAGATGTATACATAAAACTTGATTTGTGGGTCTACTTACGTTATAAAACGAATTTCAGAAGATCGAGAAATACAGAACTATAAAGTATGGAGGGAAAAGCAATATCAAGTCATCGGTTCTTGTATCAACGCGATTTTGAAATAATTTTAATTCCCCCCCCCCCCCCGGAAACCCTAAAATTCCCGCCTGGGGGCGGGGGGATTCCGCACCGGTTGAGAACTACTGTGCTAGACTATATTGCACAATCGAATTAACAACGAACCCATTAAATAATCGTATATATTTTAGGTACAGGCATACATCGGAGATACAACACCTCGGTTATAAACTACCGCAGCAAAGCGGATATTAGAACAAAGCATGCTATGGACATCTTTTTTTGTATTGTTTGCTTTCTTTTATGTGTGTCTAAAATTGTGTTTACACTGTAGTCTTCCTTTGCGTAAATGTTGACTTCGTGTCCTAGGTTTGGGGACGTAAATTATAAGTACCTCTGAAGTCGGAGTGGGTTCGCCTGATGGCGAGGGACACTGGTAATAGGGAAAGCTAACCCTCAAGCAACAATCAGTTCAATGCTCTCACTAGCAGTAGCAATTATGAGTGAAAGTAATTAAGTAACATGAATGTTATAAAGTGCATGGGAGAGTATGGACAACGCAAACTCTTATTTCAGGACCGAAACTGGCTCTTAAGTAATACCCTATAAAGGGGTCGTGATCATACGACTGCGCATACAGTGGAAACAGTGCGTGCTCCGAAATTTGAGGTCTTGAAACATCCAGCAAACAGTCCAGCCTTTGCGCCATGGGACTTTCACTTGCTCGGATCTTTGAACGATCATTACCGTCATCAGAAGTTTGCAGATAACAACTAGGTATAGGAGGCGATGCAAAATCAATTTAAGGCCACATTCAACAACATTTTCCTAGAAGGCATTAACAAGCTGTTGTAGACCAAGTGTGTTGCCAAGCAGGGGAACTACGTTGAGAAATCTCTCTCTCTCTCTCTCTCTCTCTCTCTCTCTCTCTCTCTCTCTCTCTCTCTCTCTCTCTCTCTCTCTCTCTCTCTCTCTCTCTCACTCACACACACACACACACAAACACACACACACACACACAAAATCTCAGAGCAGATTCGCACTATTGAAAATAAGTCATTCGTAAAATGCCTATTACTTTATGCATTACCTCGTCGTCGTCGTCGTCGTCGTCGTCGTCGTCGTAGTAGTAGTAGTAGTAGTAGTAGTAGTAGTAGTAGTAGTAGTAGTAGTAGTAGTAGTAGTAGTAGTAGTAGTAGTAGTTGTTGTTGTTGTTGTTGTTGTTGTTCATCTGTTGTTTGTCCATAAAGAATGATGATGACCATTCATTTCATCCAGTGGGGTTGAAAGTATGGAGCCGTGAGTTCTAAGATGGCTGATAAGGCCTATTTTGGCTCGAAATGTTCTTTGACAATGTGGACAAAGAATGCTTGACGTTTCTGGAGGAGATTTTCTGCAGTGGTTTTTCTGTTCTGTCTTTTCTTCACAGCTCTTGCAGTCCTGGTTGCCTCACAAGTGACTGCACCCTTGCGTAATGATGCACGCCACGAATTTCGGTCTCTGGCTGCAGTCTCCCAGGTGTCATGATGAATTCCAAAAGCATTCAGTGAGATTTTCAGAGTGTCTTTAAAGCGTTTCCTCTGGCCGCCTTGGGAGCGTTTACCACAACGCAACTCGCCGTACAAAATTCGTTTAGGGAGCCTGTGATCTGGCATGCGAATCAAGTGACCAGCCCAGCGAATCTGATTCTTCATTAATATAGAGTGGATACTGGGCATGGACGCTCTTTCTAGGGCTTCAGTGTCTGGGATCTTGTCTTGCCATTTAATCTTCAGTAAGTAGTAGTAGTAGTAGCAGCAGCAGCAACAGCATTAGCAGCTTGTGTGTGGATTAAACTCGATTTCAAAGCTAGCGAACGCAAAATCAAAACAAAAGAATCCATGCCAGAAGGAAAACAAGAAACCGAACTTGAAGGTTGAAGCATGTTTATGGGATCGTTACCAGTAACATAATTCATCTCTAGAAATGATTCTCCTTTTAGCAAATCCATAATAAGCAACCTCACGCGTGCTATCACGAGATATAAATAATGCAGTAGCTAAGTAAACTGTCTCATTTCACACCACGAGACATATTAAACATATGGTGTTAGCCCACAGAGTGAGGTTATAGAAACGCTAGATGTCATCAGAAGACGGCAAATTAAATGGTTTTGCCATATAACTAGATTACCAACTAACAGTATACCATAACAAGCAATGACGTACACACCAAATGGAACCTGAAGAAGAGGCCGGCCACGTAAAAGATGGACGCAGTAAATAACAGAGCCCATGGGAACCTTGATGCATGAAGCCTATAAACGGATACTCTCCAGCTGTTTATACTTCACCTCGACACCGCAAGTTACAAGAGGAACAAGATGCGATGAGAAGAGATGAGATGGTGCTAGTCCAAGACTGTACTACTACAAGACATTATAATCACCAACAAGGGGCCCCTTATGTTGTGTATCCATCTTGAAGTGATAGAGGAGCTTGAGTGTTCCAATGACCCCAAGAGCTATGTTAGCGGTAGGGCAGCTACTGGTAGAGTTTCCGATGTCGGACAGGTCGAGGTATAGTGACCAGACGAAGAGATTCACTAACATGCTGCCTTGTGGGTAGACTGGGGAGAGACAACGACTACGGAAAGCAACACCCCCCCCCCCCCCCCCCCCCCCCAATGCTTATCAACGTCGGGTGTACTGAAGCAGTTTTGACGAAACATTGCTAGGCAATTCACTTAACTTTTAGACCGACCAGCGTTCAGTTGGTGATGTCGTCAATACCACCACCACCGCTTTTACTTTCCAGGTACCCATTATAGGCTGGGTCTATCTGGGAGCCCATGCCGGTGAATAAAACCGTTGTCTGGATGGGGATTTAAATACGTGACCACAGGACCGCAAGTCACACATGCCAGTCAGTATCAGTGTACTAACGCGGCTCCGCAGAGATACTAGCACTATCGATGCAATAATAGTGTCGGTATAAAATATTGCAACATTGTCACTTGTTCTGCCTTCTTCTTTCTCCTTTCTTCGTCCTCAGGCTAGATACTCTTAAATAATTGGCGCCACCACAGGCCAGATAGCATCCACCGGAATCTACAATTAAAGGAGCATGAACTGAATTCGCACACCGATTGGTTAGTGTGTTTATTTTTGTCTGCCCCAATATAAAATTCCATATCTCAGTAACCAACTGAAGGAAAATTATGAGATTTAGCATATAACCTTATCATTATGTCCACCCAACAAAACAATTTTTGTTCTGGAGATTTTACAGCAGATTTCAAAGTTTGTTTATATGCGGTATATAATTTACGGGTCAGAGATGAAATTCATAATTTTAAATGTATTACAGCGTAGCCAGACAATCAGCGTTCAATATTGAATATTTTACGTTTTTCACGGGATGGCCTTATGCCAAGAACCCCGCGCAGTTTAAACTGGAACTGTTCAGAGGTGTCGTCAAACTGTGGGTTATTTCATGAAATCTGATTATTATTATTATTATTATTATTATTATTATTATTATTATTATTATTATTATTATTATTATTATTATTATTATTTTAAATCTTACCACTTATCGCTAACATTGAAATGTGTGAATATTTTTCAATGGGATTGAATACGAAATTGTGTATACATTTCAAAGCATCGCTATAAAGTTGTACACATATTTTTGTATAGAAGCTGATAGCAGGAAACTGTTTTATACTATTACAAATTCCGATAAAAGAACAGTGCATGCATTGGGTTTGAGTAAACGGTCATTTCGTCGATGGGTGCAAGAATCTGGAATTAAACCACCACGCAATAACCAAACGGTAGGTAGAAAGGTTATTGTAGACAGCTTTGACAAAGAGCTATTATAAAAATGCTTTAAAAAGTCGCTTAAAAGTCAACAGGGTCGACTTCATTGCACCGGGTTCTATCCCATATGGCTCGGTCTCTTTCCGCAGCGCGGAAAGCATCGCACAAAGCACGAACTCCGCAGCTCTAGCGACGACCCACAGAAGTCTCCGAAAAATTTAACTGACTGTAAGAAAACTTAGGGTTTGGTTGAGAAAGAACAATAAC
Source organism: Cepaea nemoralis (assembly GCA_014155875.1). Taxonomy (NCBI): domain Eukaryota; kingdom Metazoa; phylum Mollusca; class Gastropoda; order Stylommatophora; family Helicidae; genus Cepaea; species Cepaea nemoralis. Next base: position 22,717 of record JACEFZ010023845.1, read on the forward strand.
ATAGAGCTATCCAAAACAATTTTGTGGAAAATTATAAGGACATTATCTTCACTTTTAGAAAGTACAAGGGAGGTAGGCATATTCTTTGCGAGCAACCGCATTTAGGAGCCATGAAAAACAGATACCTACGTGAAATAAGGGAAATGCGCGAAGAAAATTATGGCATAGTGTGTTTGGAGGAAATGTGGATCAATGCGCACCACACAAGTGATAAGGAATGGCAATCAGTGGATGGGCAGACAAAGCGATATGTGCCCAGTAGTATAGGACAGCTTTTGGTCATGGCCCATGCTGGTAATATGCATAATGGCTTACAACAGAATGCTGGGCTGGTGTTCGTATCAAAGCATACAGACAATAGGGATTATCATAATAAGATGAATGGTAATGTATTTAGAGATTGGCTCGAGAATACTGTGCTTTCATCCCTAGATAGACCGTCGTGTCCAATTATGGACAATGCATTACATCAATGTTGTTGCCCAAGAAGACAAAATACCTACAGCATCGAGCACAAAGGGAGCAAAAAGATATGGCTCCGAATGGAAAACATACAATTTCCAGAAAGGTATTTCTAGCTAGAATTGTTTTCCCTTGTAAAACAGACGCCAAAAAAGCAAAAAATATCAAATCGACAAGTTGATAGAAGAGCATCGTCATGGTTGCTTGAGACTTCCGCCGTACCACTCTCATTTTAACCCTATAAAACTTGTGTGGGCTAAAATTAAAGGACAGGTGGCAGCTGACAATACTATATTCAAATTGTCTGACGTCAAGATACTAATCTAGTCCGCGCTATTAAATATTGATAAAAGTTATTGGGAAAATGTGAGGACCATGTGTTGAAAGAGGAAGAGGACTATTGGAGAAAAAATGGATTGAATTTTATGCAACCGAGAGCAGTCATCAACCTACTGGAATCGTCCGACACAGATTAAGGTCTGAGCAGATCGCAGACCTTAATCCGCGTGGACGCTTACTGGGATATTTTGCTCCAACCATTCAGACGAATTGAAGGCCCTAAACATTACAGCAACAGCACAATGTCAATGGCAACAGTTTGTATTCCACATTGATGAATTTTCAATTCCGCAAGCCCTCAGCGGTGACAAACAACTGGTATTGAAAAAACAAATAAACAAACAAACACACTAAGCGCATTGAATACCAACAGAAAAGTAATATTGCGGTGGAAACTGACATTTTGTGGCATAACAAGAAACGTGAGAGCAAACACGTTGTCAAATTAGGGGACAACACACGTGCATACGAATCAATCTATAAACTACAATTAAAAGAGGATCAACATCTTGGCCGTTAAGAAGAAAGCCCACTTCAGAGACACTGACAACTATTTTCATAGTGCAAAACAGGTAATCATGTTCCGTCTCTGAACGGTAAACAGCAGAGTAGACAATCTTTCAGGAAGACTCAAAGCGGGTCTGTCACCCATGTGTACGCGTGAACAACCTACACAGACAGCTGAATAGATACTTAAAAATGGATACATGATGACTAAATTGCGGTATCATTTCTGATCACTCCATACGCACATTAACGCACAGTTATTTGGAAGCTTTCACGAACTCAATATAAAAAGCTAAATGCATCCTAGTAACATGAATACTTGTGTACAATTATTAACCAGCAGCTGAAGAAACAAGAAGGAAATGAAAAATAAGGTAAGAAATATATTCCTTCTACTTTCCTGTCAATTTACACATTATTTACCCCATGCCTCTGTAAATTCTCTGTCTTTACTAATATTACACAATGAACCCCTTTCTCCGTGGTAAAGTGGTCAAGCCGTCTGACTCGGGCTCCGAAGGTTGTATGTTCGATTCCTTCATTTCACGAGTGCATTTTCTCTTAGACTTCAGAGGGTCGTCGCTAGAGCTACGGAGTTCGTGCTTTGTGCGACGTTTTCCGCCCTGCGGAAAGAGACTGGGCCATATGGGTTAAAAACCCAGTGCAATGCAGTCGACCCTGTCGACTTTTAAGCTACTTTTTTATTGCACCCACTCCCATACGAATCTGGCTACGCCTTGTACTTGTGTCCTTACCAGAAATAACGTGGTTTACTGTAAGACTAGTTTGTTAGCGTGAATTCACTACATTTTCCCCAAAACATCAAAGAAATGTCGCCGTTTTCAATGATTTAAGTTGCTTTTGGACCTATCAAAGACATATTCCTTGGGTGGGGGTAAATATAAGACGGCAGGAAAAATTTCATAACGATGCAACAGACAGTTTTCAAAATAATTGATTGTGAATGACGGCATTCATTTCTGGACATACCATAACACTTGGACACTCCCCTTCACACCACGAGCAACAATTTCACGCGACCATATATGGTTTTTCAATATTTGTTTTACTACAGGTTTTTTAATATCGACATTTAAAAGTATCTAATGTAACAAATTATTTTAACTAAATGTCAGAAAACGAGTACTACAATTTTACAGTGAACAGTTCTGCTGTATGGAAGTTAATCTTGGAATGTGAACGAACAAATTACGAAGAGCCTGGAATCAGAGGAGATGTAAAAGGAGCGTGCATTTGAAACCCGTTCGTGCCGCACCGCGCTTAATTGCGTACAGTTGAACATGATCATGTCATAGTCTTGTGATAAGAACTGACCAATGAATAAAATAGCACGTGCTTATAGTCCCATGATGCATAGGTTCTGTTTCTGACCGTTGAGAAAATGGCCGGGTTGATCCAAAATCCGTCCAAATAAGCTAAAGAGCTGTGATTCAGTTTCTTTCATTTGAAGGATGTCGACTGTCGAAGAATGCAGGCAGCGTACGGTAACAAATGTGTGTCAAAAACAACCGTGACAGACTGGGCACGAATGTTTCGGAAAGGACGTCAGTTCACGACAGATCTTCGTTGGCCGGGTCAAGCGCATATTGTTGCAACAGAAAAAAAACCATCACCAAAATTGATGCAGCAGTACAGATGAACCGTTGTCGAAGCATACGTTCGCTAGCGAAAGAATTTGATGTGTCAATTGGGACAATTCAAAAGGTCGTTCGTAAGAAACTGCAATATCGGAAGGTGTGTTCACAGTGGGTACCACGGATGTTGACCGACCACCAAAAAGAGGAACACATGGGATGGTGTTTGAACCACTTGCTGCGTTACAGAGTGGAGGGTGATGCATTTCTCTTCCGCATAGTGGCAGGCGATGAATCATGGTGTCACCACTTTGAGCCGAGCAGCAAAAGAGAGAGCATGCAATGGAAAGCATGCTGGAATCACCAAAAGCCAAAAAATTCAAGTTACAGGTTTCCTCTGGTAAGGTTATGCTGAGCGCATTTTTTTACCATGAAGGGCTATTGTTGGCCGACTTTAAAGAACCTGGTGTCAACATCAACTCTACCCACTACTTGCAAACACTAGACAAGCTGCAAAAAGCCATCAAGAATAAACGACTCGGCATGCTTTCTTGCGGTGTGATTTTGTTGCACGATAATGCTCGTCCGCATGTTGCAAAGATTGTGCAGGAAGCATTAGCTTGAAAGAAGTGGGAAATTCTGCAACATCCAGCCTATCGTCCTGATTTGTCACCATGTGATTTTAATTTGTTCGGACCTCTAAAAAAAACTCTCAAGGGGCAACGATTTCACACAGATGCAGACGTAATGAACGCGGTAAACACTTGGTTCAGTTGGCACCCACAATCCTTTTTTTTTTCGGACGGCATTCGCCGCCTACATCAGCAATGGGATGCTTGCCTGAATGCCTACGGCGACTTCTTCTGACCAACCCATGGTGCATAATTCATTCAAAATGAATGCTTTGTTTAATTCTGCCACACTCGTTAATGTTTCTTTCATGCTTTTGTAATAAAGCCATTGGAACGGGTTTCAAATAAACGACCCTTATATCTTCAGAGACGAGTATTGTAAATACTTTGGACGGCCGGCATAACTTACAACGATTGTCTGGCAAATAGAACAGTATACATAACTAAGATACAAATGATTTTCATTGGGCATATAATAATAGGAAGAGAGGCAATAGAGAACATCGTGTCGAGTGGAAAGATTAGCGGTAGAAGAAGAGAAGGAAACGGAAAGAAATTATCCTTAATGGTCTAAGATGATATATATTGTCAGTAAAATTGATCCAGAATACCAAAGACTGAGATCTATGGACAGAGATAAACACTTATTTCGAATGTTGCCAGATTGTGTAACAGAGAAAGCGGGACATATCTCTGAAACATAAGAAGAATCAGAAGTCAACGTGGCGGAGAGGTAAACGCGGTCCGAATTTACAATTTTACACTTTACCTCATGGTCATGCTTCCCTTTTTTGTGGAAGACCATTCTTCTTAATATTGTTTATTGCATGAACATTTTCCCTTCGATATTTTTAAAATCCGTTTTAAAAAATATATCAATTAAATTATTCTTACCAATAAAACACATCAACGTCATTCATTTCTCGAGACACTGAGATCACGTTGTGAAATGCTTACAGCTTCATCATTACTATGTGCCATGTCGATAAGCGTGGGTGGTCATTATTCGCCATCTCACACGATCACCAGAGTCGTGCGTCAGCTCTGTGCTCTTTTCTTGACCATGCTAAGTGGCAAAGCCATCCAGATATTTACTTCCCTACCTTCCCCTTTTCTGGTCCTTTTTATCAATTTTATCTTGTCAATTGTCACCAAGTTCTCCAATTCATTGCTTCTCATAACGTGTCCAAAAATGTTGACAGTCAACGTCTAATTTCTCTAATCAGTTTACGGTTTTCATTTGTTTCTTGTAGGACTTGGTAATTGGTTTTTCTGCCTGTCCATGGAATTTCTTTTTGTGGTTTGTGAGCCCGTATACCCGGGTTCGAAACACAGCGGTGCTGGTTTTTTCGAAAAAGGTATAGGGGCCGGTCGTTCAGAAAGCAATGGCAAACTACTGAACGTAACACTTGCCTAGTACATCAACAGCAGCTGAAAATGCTGGTGTTGACTGCAACGTCCTGTAAGGGATACGCAACACAAAAAAATTTTTATGGTATTTCTTGCATTTTCCTCATAAATCACATTTTCACTGCCATGTGGTGTTTTTCAGCTTCTCTGCTCATTGTCCACTCTTCACACCCATACAAAAGTACAAGTTCTATATAGTACTTCAACACTCTTTCTCTCATTGCAATTGACATCTTTTCAGAGGTCAGTAACAACTAATTCAGTACACGTCATAACAGACAGAAATCGATGAACTGTACTAACAATATTCATGCGCTCAAACGCAGAAGTTGCGCTTTCATTGTCGATTTTGTCATAAGCGAAAGTGAAACTACTGCGTTTGCGCGCATGAGCATTTGAAGTTTTCAAATTATTTATATAAGCTTAAAATCAAGGAAGCGCTTGATTTAATAACATGTCATTGACTGTGCGAAAAACAAAGCGGGAATAACTAGCGTCCCAAATACATTTTTGGGGACTGAATTATTTCATAAAACACAAAGTTGTTCCGAATACTTGGACGTCTGGCAACTCTACCTTTGACACTTTCTACGGAAAGGCACACTGTGATGATAATGACATGCATCTTTAAACATGATATTTGGAAACATTTGGAAGCAAAGATAAGAACTGAAAAATATACAAAAACGCATGCTGTTTTTGGGTGGATACAATATGAGACGTGGACATCTGCTATTGAACATGATGGAGGGAAGAATCCGAAGGAAAGGAAACTGAGTAAGTTTAAAGAAACAACTGCATTACACTGGCATGCAAGAAATAACTACATAAGACAATATTTCAAGAAACATGTACATCACACAGGCATGCAAGAAACAATTGCATCTCACAGGCATGCAAGAAATAATTATATAAGGCAGGTATGCGACAAATAATTACATCACACAGGCATGCGAAAAATGAGTTTGATTGTTCCCTCTTCTATGATAACTTAACGTTTGAAAATAGCATTGGTGCAGAACTTTGCCCTTCTGAATCATCATCATCATCATCATCATCATCATCATCATCATCATCATCATCATCATCATCATCATATGCCATTCCGATAAGCGTTCTCACCTGATCATCAGCCTTGGATCATCTCTGTGTTTTTATCTTGATTATGTCTTGTGGCCAAGCCATATAGATATTTACTTGTCTGCCTTCCCCTTGTTCTTTCCCCCTCAATCTTGCCAGTTGTCACCTAGTTCTCCAATGTATTTCTTTTCATAACGTGTCCAAAAATTATGACTGTACACGTCTAATTTCTCTAATCAGTAAACGTTTTTCATTTGTTTCTTGTGGGACTTGGTCACTGGTTTTTCTATCTGTCCGAGGTATTCTGTGCATTTTCCTCAGAAACCACATTTTCACAGCCATCAGATGTTTTTCAGCGTGTCTGCTCACTGTCCACGCTTCACATCCATACAAAAGTGCAGGTTCTATGTAGCATTTCAACACTCTTGCTCTCGTTACAATTGACATCTTTGTATTGGTCAAAATTGGGTGGAACTGCGGTAAAGCTGTGAAAATGTAAACAATATAAAATGGCACAAAGTAGTGCAGCTTTACATAACAGATTTACGACACATACAGGACGTTGTGGCGATTAGCCTTCATCAGCAAACAAACACATTCACAAACACAACATATAGTCAAGGAGATCTCCTGTGACTACATCAAAAGGTGACGACAGGACGAGAAGAACAAACGGATGAAAAAATGAAAGCAATGAAGAGAAAATGAGAATTTGAAAAAATGTTCATACTTACCTTACAATTCCTATCTGTGTGCTACAGGCATGTTATGGTACTTGTTATAGTACTGTTATGATAATTTGGCCGTGTCCAGCGTGTGCCGCGTAGTTACACACCCGCTTCACACGCTAGTGATCCGGGGTTTGTTTCCGAATCCGGTCAAGGATATGCACTACTGACGAGCTCAAACGAGAGCGAAACTCGAGTCTAGTGCTTTCACATTGACGTGGATAGGCCTTAGGTTCATACCAGAATACGATCACCGTTGCCAGTAATGGGTTGTGCTCAATATTTAAATCTCTAATCCCGAAACGTCCAAATAAATCAATTCTGTCTTTATGTTATCTGTACCCGGGGTCCTGCCAGTTTTTATATGGCTAAGAGCCTTCTGAACTTCCATCTTGTAAATTGTTGGCACTTCATTATTATATGGCATATCAAATTATCATACTGTTCTTTTCTTGTATCCTTATAAAGATCCCTCACATAATTTTACCATGCGTTTAAAATCTGATTTTTTTTTTCTATTATGATTTTGCCACCATTGGTGTTTATAAAATTCGTTGACGAGTGATATCATTAATTATTTCGTGCATTAATTTGGTTTACCGAGTGTTAAGTTGGTTTTCAATTGTCCTGCAATTTTGCTCAAGCTTCGCTTTTCCCCCCTCTTTGCACCATTTCCTAATTTTCCTGTGAATCTCTTTAATATTTTTCAGTTATTTTTGTTATATCTTCTTATTTCCCTTAGTCAGAGTTCCCAGCAGAGCAGTCAGACTTGTGCAGAGTTATAATCACATTGAGCAGGGGCCACGGAAGTGGAAATCCAGCAACTAATTCAGGATAATGCTCGCTCGGGTAGGGTTGCCAGATACGTGGGCACCAAAAGGAGGATATAATAAGACAAAAAGGAGGACATAATAAGACACAAAGGAGGACAAAGGAGGACATATTGAATGTTTCATTTAAATCTTTCCAGATTAAACCCACAATCAGTACAATTTTATTACAATAGCTGCCAATAAATTTTTGATCATAGAAGATTTACAGAAATAAAATATTCTTTCAAAGCAGTAAACAGCCTCAACAGCCTCTCAACAGCTGGAAACAAACTGAGCCATCTAGTTTTAGAGTGATAGAGTAGTTGCTGATAGTTAATGCTGACATAGTCACAAAAATCCTTTAAAGTTTCTGTTCTGACAGTGTATATAGAAAAGTAATTGAATATCTTCAAGACAATAGATTCAACGTCAATCTGCATTAAATCTGCTCAGTGTTGGATGCAGTTGTGCAGAACTTGAGCAGAACATCCAACGCCTACTAATGGCTTGCTCAAGGCTTCCTTCAAATGCGAGAACACATTTCTACCTTCTCTTCTATTAATGCCTCCAAAATTCACATTCGCATTGTCACCAGCAAAAGCAACACATTTGGAGTACACATCATGTTTTTGGAGTGTTCTCAAAATATACTGTGATATAGTTTCTGAGGTTTCATTTGGTGTGTTGTCTAACTCGAGAATCTTAGTTTGGATTCCACCTGCTTTCCAGTCAAAGTACTGAACAACGATCGGAAATATTTTCTGCGAACCGTGATTGCTAGCATCTGTCGAAAGACCGAAACATGAAATACCACTTAAAGATTATCTAATTTCATCAACAGTGTGTGTGGTGTGTGTGGGGGGGGGGGGGGGGGGACAATCACCTGGTTTAATATTGCTTCAGTCTTTGTTTTTGCACAACCAATATGTTTAGCAATTTCTGAATCTTCAAATAGTGTGTGCATCAAACTATCTGTGCAGATCATCGAGTTATAAGACTGATGATGACAAACTGTATGAAATGCCAAAGTTGCTTCAGCCGCATGCGCTTTCACACATTTGAGTATTTAGGCTGAAAAAAAAAAAAAACGTCAATGTGCTAGATGACTCGGGCACTTTGATTAGGTTTCTATGTCTCTCACTGTCAACATGGCGCTCCAAGTCAGTAGTTCCTTTGTTGGCAAAGGACAAGTAACTATCGCAAATCGTACACTTTGCCTCATTCTCGTTGCGTCCTTCAACGAAGCATGGAAACTTATTTTCATAGTGTTCGAGAATTTGCATTTTTTTCTTTGTAGAAGCCATTTTCATAAACATAGACGGCAAAAATTACAAATTAAAAAAATAATTTTAAGTGGCGTCTCTGCAACCGGAACCGGGAATAACATTAAAATTTTGGCCATAGAGACTACAGCATTGTCAGTGTTGCCGAAGAGAGCAGCAGTTAGATTCAAATTATACAAATAATTAGTGTTTCATATTTGGTATAAATAGGAAAATTAAATAAATATTAAAAAGCAATGGGTTTTAATAAAGAATGTAAACACACGGTAGAGTGTAGATACATTGTAAGTTGTAACAACAATACATAAAAAATGATAACATAAAATATTTAAACAGCCGGATATTTTAAAGGTTCTTAGCTTTGCCTGCCGGACGGAGGAAATTAGGCTAAAAAGGAGGACATGTCCTCTCTTTGCCGGACGTCTGGCAACCCTAAGCTGGATGATGTGATTATCTACACACATTGTTCGGTGTCGAGAGATAAGAGAAATGCCTGGGGGTTCATAGCAAAAGCTAATGGCCGACGTTTTGTGCAGGAAAGTCTGGCATATGATACCACAACATCTAGCTTAAGAATGGAGATGGAGGCGGTCACTGCAGCTTTCCGCTGGATCGAGAATACGACACACACACACACACACACACACACACACACTCACACACACATCGTGATTGTAACTGACTCAGAAAGCATGCTGAGGAAGGTGAGGACAGGCATGTGCAGAGTGGCTTGCTTCGCTTCGGAGGTCACGGGTGGCAAGCATCGCCTGGACCTTTTCTCCGGGGCATGCAGGTGTGCTGGGGAATGAACAGGCGGACAGATTGGCTGGCTCTGCAAAACTTGGTGAAGTATTGATGCATGACAAGGCAGACGTGGTTGCGGCCTCGGAGGAGCAAATGGATCACCATGGTCTGTCAAGAATGCGACAGCGTGGAGTGACGAGGGAATCTGGCCGACGCTCGACGCTCAGAGGAAAGGCGAGACGGACATATAATCAGATTGCTACTGGTACTATTGGTGTTGGAACTCTTCGCTGGCTGCTGAGGATGGGGACGGAGCGCCTATGGGAATGCCCCGAATGCTGTGATGTCGGTTCCAAGATCAATCAAACAATCATTTCCCTTAGTTTTAAAATGTCTTTCGCTATCCATTTCTTGCCTGTCTCCCTGGTCTAGACGTTACACGACTTTTTCCGTAATCCCGTATACTCTCGCGAGTAACGTTGCGTGCGCGAGAACTGGTAGCGGTTCTCTCCGCGTCGGTAAATTACGGGGTATGTGTTTCGGTCGCTCAGAAATCAATGGCAAACTACTGAGCGTAATCTTGCCAAGAAATCAACAATCAGTTGAAAGATGCTGATGTTGACAGCGATGTCCTGTAAAGGATAAATAAAATAAATTTGTTGCGTATCCCTTACGGGACGTTGCAGTCAACACCAGCATTTTCAGCTGCTGTTGATGTACTAGGCAAGTGTTACGTTCAGTAGTCTGCCATTGCTTTTTGAACGACCGGCCTCTATACCTTTTTCGAAAAAACCACCACCGCTGTGTTTCGAACCCGGGTATACGGGCTCACAAACCGCGTTCGCAAGCCCTTAGCCACAGAGCCCGGTTAACAAAAAAAAAAAAAAAAAAAAAAAAAAGTAATATTCTACCTGACACAGCCCAATGTCCCTTGATGGATTTTGATCTCTCAAGATCCATAATAATTGCTATACATCGCTGTTGTTTCTTTCCAACAGAATGGAGTACGTTATATTCCATTCCACGGATGTTATCAAATGCCCCTTTCTTTCCAAATAGACTCACATTAATCTAAAATGTTAATATCCAGTTGTTTTTTTTTTAATTTCTTGCTTGATAGGATCCAATTTGCCATTCCCATTCATCGTTCCACGTTCCCATTTTAAGTGATGTTAATATTTTGCACTCAGTCGCTTGCTAACGATCTGGATGTGTTCCTGGTGCACATGACAATCTCTACCGGACGAGACTGCTCCTATGGAGCACCCATTCTCTATAAATTGACAAAACATGATTTTCTACGTATCTGTTAAGAAGGTAGTTCGCTACTGCTTTCCTTCTTAGCAGTGACCATACTGGTCGATGACCGTAGCCACTGTCTCCAAAAAGAGATCCTCTGCCTATACGCAGTTGATCACTTATTCATCAAGCTATAATTTGATATGCGGGTCATTCTGGGGTGCACCAGAGACACCCCAGTAGTGTGTATGCGTTACATCCTTGGTTTGCCGACTGTTGCTGGTAGGCTCAAGGTAATGAAGGCGAAGGCATACCTCAGAATGGCTGCTGACACAGATCATCCGTTGCATGAGGCGCTGGACGTAGTTAAGGGTCAGCGACTGAAAAGAGGGAAATCATGGATGGCTCAGGCGGAGGATACGATCAGACAGATGTGCATCTTGGAGAAAATTAGGCGAGGAGAGGAGTGGGTTAGAGTTCCAGCGGAGCAGTCAGACTTGTGCAAAGTTATATTCACATTGAGCCGGGAGTGCAGGGAGTGGCCAGCAAGAGCCACGGAAGTAGAAACCCAGCAACTAATTCTGGATAATGCTCGCCCGGGCGATGTGATTATATATACAGATGGTTCGGTGTTGAGAGGCAGGAGAAGTGCCTGGGGGTTCTTAGCAAAAGCTAATGGTCGCCGTTTGGTGCAGGAGAGCCTGGCATATGATACAACAACATCTAGCTTAAGAATGGAGGTGGTCAGTGCAGCTTTCCGCTGGATGGAGAATACGATACACACACACACATCGTGATTGTAACTGACTCAGAAAGCATGCTGAGTAGGGTGAGGACAGGCAAGCTTCGTGCAGAGTGGCTTGCTTCGCTTCGGAAGTCACAGGTGACATGCATCGTCGGGATCTTTTCTCAGGGGCATGCTGGTGTGCTGGGGAATGAACAGGCGGACAGATTGGCTGGCTCTGCAAAACTTGGTGGAGTATTGATGCTTGATAAGGAAGACGTGGTTGCGGCCTTGTGGGAGCACGTGTACACCTCGGAGTAGCAAATGGATTACCATAGTCTGGCAAGAATGAGACAACGAGGAGTGACGAGGGGATCTCGCCGACGCTCAACGGCTCAACGCTCAGAGGAAAGGCGAGACGGACATATAATCAGATTGCTACTGGTACTATTGGTGTTGGAACTCTTCGCTGGCTGCTGAGAATGGGGACGGAGCGCTTATGGGAATGCCCTGAACGCTGTGATGTCGGTTCCTAAATCAATCAATCAATCAATCAATCAATCAATCAATTATAATTTGATAATGCAAAACAGTCATGAGAAATCTGCTATTGCCACAAACTACGTTTGCGGGCTTATTTTTCCCATGAACGTAAAATGGCCGGCTTAGTTACGGCGTCCACTGGCGACAGTTTTACAGTTAGTCCAAGGAAGTCCACTGTTGAAGTTGATGTTGTCTCGTTCGGTTAACGGGTTTGACTAACAATTTGAAAATAAATATAGCACGGCTTTAAACGATTTGTAAACTTGGTGAGATATAACAGAAATAAAGGGTTGCTCTGCAAATGATATTGCAAACTTGCTACTTAGTACTTTAGTGTCTTTAGTACTAGTAGCTTAATTATTATAGTACTTTATTTACTAAAAAAAAAGTTTAGCAGCTAAATTAATAATTAATTATTATTAAAAAGAAACTGTTAATAATTAACTTAGTATAGTACTACTACTAACTATTATATATAGAGCCTCTAATAAGTCTGTAATCACAATGAGTCTGTAATAAATGTAGTACTTGTTAGTACTAGTAGAGATACTCAAG
>JACEFZ010023846.1:0-42500 GCA_014155875.1 Cepaea nemoralis
AGGTTATACTCCAGAAGTTTTTAGATACTGCTCGACCCTGATGTTATATGGCTCCGGCAATTTGCATTTATTCATATATTTGTTAACGTTTCAATACGCTCTTTCAATATTTGTGGGCCTTCACATTGACTGTAGATGCATAATTCTGATCTACCGTCGTCATCATGCAACTCTTTTATACATAAATATGTATGATGAGTCCTCTAATATCTTACCCTCATTTGTTGTCGCACAGTTACTTGCTGTATATTTCCTTATGCCCGTTAATTATCGCATATTATGCACATAGAAATAGTAGTTAAGTTGTTCTTCAATATTCTTCCTCTGAATAATAACCATTGTTCTGTTGTTGCTCTTCTTATATGTAATATCTCAGTATACATTCGTTTATTAGTTAGATAGTTATACGCAGTTCCAACTTGACAAAACGGGTCGTCGCCATTATGCTCCGTTCCTGTGCCAGTGAATATCACACAAAACGCTCCTCACTGCCCAGTGTGAAAATTGGAAAAACAGGAGTCTCGAGAAACAACATCCCGCACAAATACACTGTGCATAATGCCGCCACCAGAATGTCAACACTCCAGTCCCCCACGAAACACCCAGTTCATCTCTGATGGAATCGGCTATCATTTTCCTATCTGGATGTTTCCTAGATGTTCACCCACACAGTCCACGAAAATACAGTTCATTGCCGATGGCAGTGGCAGTCAACCAGAAGCCCAGCAGCCACGCATTTCTGCATAAAGCAAAAACCGGTCAACTCTGGGACATAGCCATCTGCCATCACTCCGAACATGCAGTCACGTTCCAAAACACTTCCGGCAGATTCAAAAACATTTCACACGAAACTCACAGCTCACAGTGTCGCGCCACGCACTCACTCATTAGCAGGGCGACGGAACCATCAAGCCTCCTTAGTCGCCTCTTACGAATTGCGTTGTAGGCTACAGTGTTGCTATTCTTCGCTTCCCTTATGGGCCCCGGCAACACAAGGGAGATTTGGTTGTATTCGGTTGTATTAATAGTGTATGTAAACTGCATTGACTTTGTTACGATGAAAATACATGGGGGATCTTGTTAGGATAATGTTAATCACAATGAAGGAGAAAAAATAAGAGACTGGAACTATGAATATTACACGCATGAATGTCACATTGGAATTTTTCAAAATGTAGAGAAGAAGCGAAAAGCGATACCACGAATATGTCAATGACATAATCAGATGGGTCAATTTTCTGTATTTAAAGGCATAAAAGGAAAGATGTTATTGCTGATAATGAGTATAATGTAACAGTGCATTGATTTGACTTACGTGGTTGAGTAGTACCTGTCACATAAACAAATGATACATTATATGTATGTATGTATGTATGTATGTATGTATGTATGTATGTATGTATGTATGTATGTATGTATGTAAGTAGGTAGGTAGGTAGTTAGGTAGGTAGGTAGGTAGGTAGGTAGGTAGGTATTATGTATGTATGTATGTATGTATGTATGTATGCATGCATGCATGCATGTATGTATGTATGTATGTATGTATGTATGTATGTATGTATGTATGTATGTATGTATGTATGTATGTATGTATGTATGTATATATGTATGTATGTTATTTATTCATTCAGTAGCATGTCCTTTGTAGAATCTTTCTATCATAACAAACTTCCGGGGTAAAAAAACTCGATCATAACAAAGAAGTCCCGCGCCCGAAACACCCATCTGGAATTCATCCTCCACATCCTGCACCCGTCTTTTCTTTGACTTCCTCTCTTCCCAGGCATAAGTAGTATATCAGGTGATATGTTGTTATATTTTGTGGCTGTTTTAAATGGCGGACACGTAGAAAACCCTTCTAAGTGTGGTATATCGCCAGAGGACGCCACATAGAAAAACGAACTTTCTTCAATATTTAGCTCTCGACGTATTCATGAATTTGTTCTTTTCTTTATCCACAATATTCTTAGAACACATCTATAACATTTATATTCAAATTCACTAATGCGCTGTTTAGCTTGTTTAGTAAGTGCCAGGTGTCACATGCGTTATAGTAGATAAGAGAACAAAAAAAAAAAACACACTTTAGAACTTGGGGAAAGCTGGCAAGTATTGGGGAGAAATGAGCAGGCGAAATACAGACTTATAAATATCTGTATGGCACGATCGATTCAAGATAACAGTTTATTCATGACTATTATGGGGATCGTGTGAGATGGTCAAACATGACCACTATCGATTATCGGCATAGCTCATGATGACGATGTAGATTAATTCAACAATTTTTTTATCACTTCCATGTACAGTTCTCCTTAAGATGTACTGTCTCCGACCCTGATGTTATATGGCCCCGGTAATTTGCATTTATTCATATGTTTTAACATATTCCAAACGTGCTTTCAGTAATTGGTGGTCCTTCACATTGATTTTAGATGTATATTTCTGATCTACCGTCGTCATCATGCAACTATTTTATACATAAATGTGTATGATGAATCCTTTAATACCTTACCCTTTTTGTTGCCGCACAGTTACTTGCTGTATATTTTCTAATGCCCGTTAATTATCGCATATTATGCACATAGAATTAGTGTCTTTCATTTGTCCTTAAATATTCTTCCTCTGACTAATTAACCATTATTCTTGTGTTGCTCTACTTATGTGTAATATCTCAGTATACATTAGGTTGTATTAATCATATATGTAAACTGCATTCACTTTGTTACGATGAAAATACTGGGGGGGGGGGGGGGTCTTGTTGGGATAATGTCAATCACAATGAAGGGGAAACAATAAAAGACTAACACTATGAATATTACGCATGCGTGTCAAATTGAAGTGAAAACAAATGTAGAGAAGAAGAGAAATGCGATGCCAGGAATATGTCAATGACATGATGAGAAGGGTCCATTTTCAGTATTTAAAGAATAAAAGGGAAGATGTTACTGATGATAATGTGTATTATGTGGCAATGCAATAATGTGACTTACGGGGTGGAGAACCTGTCAAATACACAAATGATAGATTATGTATGTATGTATGTATGTATGTATGTATGTATGTATGTATGTATGTATGTATGTATGTATGTATGTATGTATGTATGTATGTATGTATGTATGTATGTATGTATGTATGTATGTATGTATGTATGTATGTATGTATGTATGTATGTATGTATGTATGTGTGTATGTATGTGTGTGCGTGCATGCGTGCGTGCGTATGTATGTATGTATGTATGTATGTATGTATGTATGTATGTATGGATGTATGTATGTATGTATGTATGTATGTATGTATGTATGTATGTATGTATGTATGTATGTATGTATGTATGTATGTATGTATGTATGAACGTATGTATGTATGTATGTATGAATGTATGTATGTATGTATGTATGTATGTATGTATGTATGTATGTATGTATGTATGTATGTATGTATGTATGCATGTATGTAAGTCTGGATGTATGTGTGTGTGTGTATGTATGTATGCATGTATGTATGTATGTATGTATGTATGTATGTATGTATGTATGTATGTATGTATGTATGTATGTATGTATGTATGTATGTATGTATGTATGTATGTATGTATGTATGTATGTATGTATGTATGTATGTATGTATGTATGTATGTATGTATGTATGTATGTATGTATGTATGTATGTATGTATGTATGTATGTATGCATGTACGTATGTATTACAACTTCTACTATCTGCATTCTCCATTGCTTGTTCTGAATTTGGTTTAACAATTAGCAGAATGAAGACACATATTATGTCACAAGGTGCACATAGTGTACCAACACATTTTACTGACGACACCGAACTGGAGATAATAGACCATATTACATATCTAGGGTCAGAGGTAGATAATTACATATCTAGGATGAGAGGTAGATAGCAAATTATCCCTAATTCAGGAAATCATCATCAGGATTGGTAAGGCAGCGACAATGAAATAAGGTATGGCAAAGATCAAGTTGTGTGACGGTTTGTTCCACGCTCAGTCTTCTTAGACTTAGATGGATAGGGCACGTTAGGAGGATGAATGATGGAAGAATATCAAATGAAATATTGTTTGGTGAAGTATATATGGGTAAGATATCTCAGGGTCGGCCCATACTACGATACAAAGATGTGTGTAAGCGAGACATGATTGATACAGGCATTCATAACGCACATTATGAGCACGTCATCGCTGAAAAAAAAAGAAAAAAACACAACACACACACACACACACACACACATATATATATATAGTATATATATATATATATATATATATATATATATATATATATATATATATATATATATATATATATATATATATATATATATATATATATCCATCCATCCATCATGTGCCCACCGGTAAACGTGGGCGGTCATGTTTTGCCATCTCACTCGATCACCAGAGTCGTGGATCAGCTCTGTGTTTCTGTGTCGACCATGCCACGAGGCCAAGCCATCCAGGTATTTGCTTCTAGGTCTTCCTCTTGGTCTGTTCCCTTCGATCTTACCAGTTGTCACTAAGTTCTCCAATCCATTTCTTCTCATAACATGCCAAACAATTGTTGACTGTCTGCGCCTAATATCTCTAATCAGTTTACGATCTTCATTTGTTTCTTGAAAATTCTGTTCATTGGTCTTTCTGGCTGTCCATGGTATTCTTTGCATTTCCTCAGAAACCACATTTCTACAGCCATCAGACGTTTTTCAGCTTGACTGCTCATTGTCCAAGCTTAACATCCATATAAAAGTACAGGTTCTATGTAGCACCTCAACACTCTTTTTCTCGTTTCAATTGACATCCTTTTATTGGTCAGTATGTTTTTCATTTTGCTAAAGGCTACCTTAGACATGGCGATTCTTGTTCTAATCTCTTCAAGCATCTCCCATCAGATGTTATTACTGTTCCGAGATAATTACACCTATTCACTTGTTGAAGAATATTCCCATTTACTTGTATATTACAGTGTGGCATATTCGTTCTTCCTAGTGACGACCATAATCTGTGTCTTTTTACAATTTCATTCAATCCCTCGTTGTTCACTGTGTGTAACAACTGCATCTACTAAATGTTGCACGTCCTGTTCATTGTCTGCAATCAAGACTGTATCGTCTCCATATCTAATGTATCATATTCATATATATATATATATATATATATATATATATATATATATATATATATATATATATATATATATATATATAGAGAGAGAGAGAGAGAGAGAGAGAGAGAGAGAGAGAGAGAGAGAGAAAGAGATGCAGCGCGAATTGGCCTTATTAGTCACATTCTGCCGCCAAGGGTAAAAAAAGAAGACACACTATCGTCTGTCAAGACGGCAACGTCCCGATGATGATTTATACACACACACACACACACACACACACACACACACACACACACACACACACATACACACACACATTTTCCCCAGATTACCACATACTAATGTCTAAAGTTAAATATGAAACGTGTAGGATAAAGAAATATCATTTTAAATATATGAGTGTCCATAAATCAAACAGCACAAATATGTGAAAGACTATTAACTTGCTAACCAAAAAGAAACTCTTTTCAGAATCAACAATACTAAATTCTATAACATGCGATGATTTCAGTTGTCTCATTGTCAAGAACCTGAATTCATACAGGCATGCTGGCCACTTCATTCATCCCTCACGATCACAAACACGATGGTATGAATGGTATATAATAAATCAATACTTATTCTACACAATTACTATCAGGCGATATGGCCACACAGATATATACAGCTCGCTTCTCGAGCATACATTAGTCGTATTCAAATACTCAAATACATTATTCACACTCGCTATGTCTAACTGCGTCCTGTCTTAACTACACTGTGGCTAGAGTAACATCACGCAGGTCTTGTCACTCTAACTGTCAAGTCCGGTCTGCCTGAGTTTACAGGTCTCGTTCAGTTACTGGTCCTTAGTCCTCCTGCGATCAGTAGCGCTGCGTGTTGCGTCACTTGTCACGTGTCACCTATTACCGTGCTGTCCCCCCCCCCCCCCCCCCCCCTGATATCTAGACTTAATTGTCCCCACATTTCTATATTTTCATAGCAGACTGTTCACATATTTTTGGCTACTCAAATCCTTTTTGGCAACCCATTTTCAAAGTCTTCGCACCTGGCCAAGTCACCTTTTCTGCCTCACATGTAAATATCAGTTTGTGCATCATAAGTGATAAGTCGTGTGTTTGTGTTTTGTCGTTGCTTGCCGTTAACTATCTGTGTTGTCATTGACAAAGATTCTGAGAATCGAAACGTCTGTGTATCGTATTGTACGCGTTCGTGTGTATTTTATCTTATTTTATTTTATTATTCATTTTTTATATTTATTGAGTGCTTCTGATTTCGGATTTTTCACCTGTATTTCGTGACACGCGGATCTCCTTGTAAGGTATGTGCAACGTTGTGATGTTCAGTACATTTTTTTCGCAGGAGTTTAAAATACCTATTTGTTTCCATTTCATATTGTCACGTAGTTCAGTAGTCCAGTACTGGTAGTACCCCTAGGCCAACGTTCACTGTCCTATCTTGGGAGTTTATCCCCGTCATGTCCTAGTTATGACACGTGCGTGTCCTATCCATGTCCTGTCCTAGACTGTTTGGCGTTCTATCTCCTTATACTGTCTCTCTCTATCTATTCTCTTGTAAAGGTCCTTATCTCTGTCTTGTCTCTGTCCTTTCCTTACTTCTGTCTTTGTCCTCCTTCTATTTATATATCCAGCTCTTTGACACTCATTCAATCAGAAATAGGTAATTTAAAGTCTTCAACCCAAGACTCATCATGTTATTTATGTTCACTGTCATCATTCTGTGAGTAGAAGTGCACTAGAAATATGCCTGCTGAGATTCCCTTGATGTCTGTTACATATGTATATAAATATCTCTCAAACCTCAAAGGTTCAAACTCATACGGCGTAGATGTTTACTGTAATGATATTTTTCGCTGTGCAGCGCATGTTTCTAGTGAGTCATTAACGTTCATATATAATTAAAGCCTGGCCAAAAAAAAAAAAAAAAAACTACTTTCCATCTGCATTTAAAATTACTCAAGTTTATCCTCTACCTAAAAATGGCTCAAATGATAACATCGTGTCGTTCTTGTTTGTTTGGTTTTTGTAATTATATACCTATTTTGTTAACCTCGTCGCTATCAAATCCATTAGGAAAACACATACATAAAATAACATTCATCATCATTTAATTAAAAACGATCTAATAATTGACAGTCAATTTGGATTTCGACGTAAATATTCGTGTCATAGCGCTCTAACAAATGTTACCGATGAATGCATTTTAACATCAACAATGGTAACAATTGTGAAGCGGTGTTTGTAGACTTAAAAAAAAAAAGCTTTTTATATGGTAGATCACGATTTAATTAGTAAATTGGAACAGATCACGACTGGAGCCTATATGGTGAACCTAATTAGGTCATTTTAATCCGACAGACAAGTCGCCTATGAAATCAAAATCAGTTTAATATTGGTGAGCCTCAGGGTCCAATACTAGGTCCGCCGTTTTTTTTTCTTTATATTTTGCAGTTTACATCAATGACATTCATGTATATGTAAATACTACGTGTGATTCATTTACGTACTATTGTATTTTGTATGCTAGTCAAGAGAACACTAGTGAATTAGAATGTTCTTTAAAAAAAATGATAAACTTCCTAGATGGAGCATGGAAACCGCATGCAAATTAGTATCGAAAAAAAAAAATTCACGTTAATGGCGACCAGTAAAAATACTTCAGCCACTAGCAATAAATTGGGCAATGCTCAAACTCCAGATGGGCACGTTACCTATAGTTAATGTAAATGAACAAAAAACATTTGGTCTTTTAACTGACAGACATTCAAATTTGTAGCTCTCATGACCATGTCCTTACATAGAAAATAGCACAAAATTTTTACCAACTTGCAAAGCGTAAGCACTCCCTCGAGAAAGTACGCTAAAAATATTATATAATCATATCTCTAATCACAGCTTGATTATTGTTCCACAGTCTGGGATGGTTGCTCTAAATCTAATATGAAACGACATTTTTTATTCTCTTTTGAAACCGGACTATACGACTAGTTTCTGGCACAAAGCACGATTACAGTAATAATGTATATAGTCATCTAAGGCTTCTACAACATCCAAAGCGTTTCCTTTTTAACAAAGCCAAATTAGTAAATAAAATAATATCTCTAAATACATCAGAGTATCTTCAACCGTTGATTGAAAACTCCAATGTGTCCCTACGCATACACCAGAACACTTTTTCAATACTTAATCTATACCGACTATTTACCTCCATAATCACCTGCTAGTATAGTTTTTTCACTCTGTGTGTGTGAGTGTGTGTGTGTGTGTGTGTGTGTGTGTGTGTGTGTGTGAGAAAGAGAGAGAGAGAGAGAGAGAGAGAGTGAGAGAGACAGAGACAGAGACCGAGACACAGAGAGAGAGTGTGTGTTTGTGCGTGACGGTCTGTCTTTCTGTGAGAGAGAAAGTAATAGATATAGTGAAGAAGAGAATATAGATATGAATAGATATAATCAAATCAAATCAAATCAAATCAACTCAACTTTATTAGGGTTACAAATTGGGCGCGCAGGCTCGTCTTACATTCGGCCTTTCCAATCACTCGTCTTTCATTCATTAAGAGCATTATACATTTACATAGGAAGAAAGATAAACATTGTGAAATGAATGTTGTAAACATAAACAAGGCTAATTATCATGATATGAAGCCCATCTCCCACCTACCCATACATCACCTCACCCACACATACACCCCCACCTACCCACACACACGCACACCAAATGACACATACATACCCCACCAACCGACCCATCCTCCTTCCGCACAGCACCCACCCACACACTCTCCCCTCACCTGTTCCCCCAACCAAAACACACTCGCCACCCACAAACATTCACCCACCAACCCACACATCCCACGCCCACCCACACACACATCCTAACCCACACATCCTCTCCCCATCCGCACCCCAAACCACCCATCCCCCAGCCACATCTCCATTGACCACATATTCACCACACACGCACACAATCCCCCACCAACCCACACATCGCACATCCACTCACACATCCCAAAACCATACACACACATCCCCACCAACTGACATCTCCCTACCCCCCCCCCCCCCACACATATCTCCCTAACCACCCATACATCACCAATCTACTCACACACACACCCTACCACCCACACATATATCCTCCACCCACCCATACATGCCTTAAACCAATCCCCCACTACACAATCCCCCACCCGCACATCACATACATCCCCTACCACGCAATATTCCCAACCCACGCACCACACACACACACATATCCCTCACCAACACATCCCACACCAACATACCACCACACATCCCCACCTACACACCACATACATATCCCCCACCCACATACCGCACAATATTCCCACCCACACCCACACAGATACCCTTACCCATCCACCCCACATACCCCCACCCACACACCACAAAAATCCCCCATCCACACACACACATATATCACCCACACATTATCCCTAACCAAAACACCACACACCTCTCCCCACCCACACACGCATTCCCTACCCGTCCACCAACACACACTCACTAACGCACACATCCACCACTAAGCACCCACACATCCCACCCACCCACCCCCAACCAAACATCTCTCGATCACAATACCCTACCCACACACATCCTTCACCCACTCACGCATCCCACCCCGACACATACCTCACCCACCTACACATCCCTAAGGTGATATAGTGAAAAAGAGATAGTGAGTGTGAGAGTGTGAGAGTGAGAGTGGGTGAGTGTGGGTGAGAGAGAGTGAGAGAGAAAGAGACAAAGAGATGGCGAGACCATGACAGACTTAGTGTTTGTGAGTGCGGGTGCAAGAAAAATAAATAGAGATAGAAAGATAGAGAGAATTGCACGCACGCATGTCATGTGACATGTTATTACATACATTTTTTCTATATCCTTATCTTTCATGGTATCATTTTTACTGCCACTTGATTTTAACATGTACGTTATGCACTGCTTATTTCATCATGATTATGTCAATTTTAGGAATTATCTTATTCGATTTCACCACTATATTTTTACGTTACACAATGTGTATGTATAAGGAGATTATGGACATGGAGGATTCCTAATCATCAGATCAGAAATCAGTTGGTTACATTCTCATCAACAGAAGATTTCGAAATGCCTTAAAAGTCGCAAAACCTATACCAAGCACAGGCTGCTACAGCGACCATAGATTAATCTCAAGCAATTTACATATAAAATTAAAGAAAGTTAAATATTCACCAAGAAACACAAAAATTCGATCTACAGGCACTGACGAGTGAGGAGATAAAAGATAAATTCAACGTAGAGGTAAAGAACAGATTCGATGAAGTGTCCTATTTGGGAATTGTATTTCAAGACGTCAGTGACCAATGGGAAATACAAGGGGCTTCTCATAAGTCTTTAGCCTGACCATGAAGTAGTAAACGGCGAAAATTGAAATTTGGCACAGTGCTTATTCCTTCTAAATGTGGAGACAACCCGAATTTATGCATTTCTGCCATCTCTGGGTGACCTTGAAAACACCTTCAGAATAAAACAACCTATTTTTCGAACTAAACCAGTTATCACAAGCCAGTATGACATCTTCGTCACTGTCAAGATGATTTCCTTTCAGCTGTTTTTACGATTTGGTGAATCCAAGTCTCATCTACTGTCCCCATGGTCTTTTACATGTTTTTTGACCGCCACATGTTGAGCAACTGGCCACACCAATCAACCCGTGTTTGTTTCTGTTCACATGTCAGCAGGCGCGGGGCACACACTTTTCTCATGTTCAGTCTGTTGTGTAAAATTCTAAAAACTGTACTCTTACTCAGTTTTGCCGAACCCGATATCTCTGCAATTGTCATTTTCCTATCCTGGTCTATGATTTTCTTCACTTTTGCAGCATTTCCATCATTGCACTTTGAAGACGGTCGTCCTGATCTTGGTAGATCTGCAACTTGGGAACAGCCACACTTAAACTGCAAACACCAATTTTTTACAGAAGCATACGAAGGACAGACTTCCTCAAACACTGGCTCCATCTACCTGTGTATTTCTGTAGGTGTTTTACCCTGTAACATCAAGCATTTTATCACAGTCCTGGCGTCTTATTTCTCCATTCTTCTGACAAACCGTTGTATGTGCAGATCTGGTCAATAGGATGTGTTGTGCCATGCACCATATCGGAAAAACCAGTTGAGATGGGACATTCATAATTCATATGTCAATTACAAATGAAATGAGCTACACATGTACCAAATTTCAATTTCCTCCACCTACTCCTTCATGGTCAGGCATAAAGACTTATGAGAAGCGCCTTGTATTAAACAAATCAATCAACTAAGCTGCAGAAACAACCATCCTCAAAATAAAGACAACGAGACACAAGAAATGGATGACGGAAGACATCTTAAAACTCACGGAAATAAGAAGAAATAACAAAAATAACAAGGCCAAATAATATGAAGAGATTCACAGGAAAATTAGGAAGCTATGCAAAGAGGCAAAAGAAAAATGGCTTGTGGAAAATTGCAAGGACATTGAAAACCAACACAACACCCGGAATACCAAATTAATGCACACAAGAATTAGTGACATCATTAACAAAAGAGCACACACATCAACGGGTTGCCTAAAAATCAAAGATGGCAAAATCATAGTAGAAAAAGATCGGATATTACATACATGATCAGTTCCAATTCCAATTCCAATTGTCAAAACAGAAATTCCAAATTCGGCCTCGTTCAACCTGCTTCCTCAGCTGTGGTTATTGTTGAGGTCCGTGGTTTTTGTGGGTTCCTTAACCATAATCCTTCTCCTGTGCGCTCTTACGAGTAAGTCCTATCTCGGACTAATTATGTAGCTTTTGTGTCTGTGACGCCAGCTGGGGGATCGGTCGGCGGCTACCCTTTGTGCCCTTCTCCAGTTGTGATTTTCTGTGTTGATGTAGGCTCCTGGCTCGTCTGGCTTGACAGGTTGCAGTCCTAATAAGGACTATTTATTTGGTCTTTTTGCCTCCCATTTTGTGTATTTTCTGTAGCAGCCTTTCGATGTTCATTTTCTTCCTTGCGCTGGTTTTCTCTTTCGTGATTGAGTTTCTGTTGCCTTTCGATTTCCACCACCGTGTTCAGCCACAGGATGATCTCTCCGCCTTCTATGTAGTACGGCTCATCGTGTTCGTCATATTATATATCTGGGTATTTTACAGGGGTCTAAGAGTTACTCTTTCTTGAGTTCCAATTTTGTATCTATTTCTGCGATATCCGCCCAAGTATATGGTCGGGGTGAAGAGGTGTCCTCTGTGCAGTTGTCAGGATGCTCATCTCGGTTTTCTTCGGATGTCTGGCGAGATATTGGCTTCCCTTTGAATGTCTCGGGCGTCGTGGTTTGGCTACTGGCTTTCGCTTGCTATTCAGGCTCGGTCTCTTGGTTTTTATCTTGCTGTTTCTATGTGATTTCTTGTATGGCTTCTGTTGTTTTGTTTCGGAAAAGTTCCAATTCAGCTTTATGTAGGTCACGCTCTGATTTAATGGTTTGTAGGATTTCTTCGTTCTTCTTCTTAATCAGTGCCATATGTTCCACATTTTGCTTTATGTTTTGCTGGATCTCCTTCATTTCCACCAGTGGTTTTTCGTTGCCGCTGGTCGGTGTCGGCGTCAGCAGTGCCTTGACTTGTTTCTTCAACTCGTCTATCTGTTTTTGCAGTTGGCCTCCTTCAGCTTGTGATATACCCGTGGCTGTCTCGCACCTCCGCATTGCTTCCCTAAATGGTGTCTTCGTGGTAATGGCGAGTTTTAACACGTCTCTGTGTCTTTAGAGGTACGGACTGCCCAGGTATCGTGCTCCATGCTTGCTGACTCAGTTGGCGCTCTTTCTTTTGTTGTTGGGTGCTCGGAAATCCGTGTCCTGCTTGGCCAGCGAGGCACTCCTTGAAGGCTTGGTGATCGGCGCAGTATTGGCAGATGTCCGTCTTACTGCGACATGATGTTCTGCTGTGACCGGCCCTCTGGCATCTGGAACATTGATTACTCTTGGGATGAATCTCTCTGGCTGTTGTATTCTCTTGTTGATTGAAACTGTGGTCGGCATCTCGCTGCCCTCTGTCGTCACCACCGCCAAGGTTGTAGGAATCTTGGAATAGGTGAGGAGTCGCTCCACCTTCAAGAATCGGATGTGGAGATTCTCTTCTCGAAGCTCTTTCAGGATTTCTTCGTCTGATAGCCCCACTTGGATACGCTTGACAACCCACTTGCTTGACTGTGAGTCGGTGATTCCGACTCTGAGGTCTTTCTCCTCCCTTTGCTTCTCAGTAGGTTTGACTCTTGTCTGTTGTGGTCTATCGACGGTCTCCCTCGTGGTGGCTTCAGTAGTGGCTCTAGTTTCAGGTTCTCTGTTACAGCTCGCAGGCAGGCTCTCCACGTTCTTCTTCTTGTCGGCTCCTACGCTGCGCATCTTGATTTCCGCATGTCTGTTGGTATTCTTTCCACGAGCCATTTCCCCCGTATCAGGTTTCTTGACTTGTTCAGGCGACTTGTCTTGTTATCGCTCGCAAATGCGAATCACGACGACGAACCCACGTTGCAAAAAAAAAAAAAAAAAAAGCATGGTCAGATTATATGAAAGACCTTTATGATGATAAAAGAGAAGAGCATTATGATCTTCGGAACAATAATGAAGGGCCATCAATTTTGAAGATGGGCGTTCAGAATGCCCTTAACCATATGGAAACTGACAAGACCCCGGGTACAGATAACATCACAACAGAAATGATCAAAGCCTTACAATAATAAGGAATACACCATGTCATCATACTGCTGAACGCAATATACTATAATGGAGATATACCTCCTGGATAATGTAATTCTATAGTTATTTCAATCCCGAAGAAATCAGGAGCCTTGGAATGTGATCACTATCGAATAATTAGTATAATAAGCCACATCACGAAGATTATGCTGAGAATTGTCATGTAAAGAGTTAGGAAGAAAATACAACCCGAAATAGGAGAAGAACAATGTGGGTTTGTAGAAGGCAAGGGTACAGTAAATGCTGTGTATATACTGAGAACAATAATTGAACGTTCTATAGAAGTACACAAAGATATATCTCTATGCTTAATTGACTAAACAAAAGTTTTCGGTAAAGTAAGACGTGTCGACATGATAAGGAAGCTTGAAGATCTACAAATTGAGGGAAAAGACCTTAGACATGTGGAAAAAAAAAACATATAACGGAAACAACAAGCTGCCATCAGAATTGAGAACGATGAAGATCAATATCAGCCTATTAAAATAGGTGTTAGACAGGGATGTGTAATGTCTCTAGATCTTTTATTTCCCTGTAGAGTGAACATATTTTCAGAAATATAGAAGATATATAAAGAATCCTCCCCCGATGTGTCTCTACCTTGCCGTGGTGGGGGAGCTTGCGTGTCCCATTGACCCCATCTGCTTGCCGATGGATGAAAACTACATATCGGACAGCTTATGGGATAGGGGCCAGACTAAGAGAGACACAACCTGTCCTCTGCAGATAGACTGAGAATAGCAGTCAAAATATTAAATCAGGTACACGAAGGCAGAAGACCTTGGTCCGGACAATACTCTAAGGCTCTCTGTCGAGGGCTGTGACTGAACGCCTCTAAGCCACAAACCCGTGGATCTGAGAGCCGGGCCGATACATACATACCGATAAATAGAGGTGAGAAACTGAGCACGCTACATGCCCGGTTCTGATACTTGTTTGAAGGCTCTCAGCTGGGAGATATGACGGATTCCCGATGAGAGGGTCTGGCCGTTTCTCGCTCACTGCTACACGGAGGTAAGGTGCTGAACCGGCAGCACATGTAGCATACCTCGTGAGTGAGAATAAAAATGCAGAAAGTGTCCCAGTCGAATGAAATGGCTACGAAATCTGTCTGTATCACAGACTAACAGACTAACACATACAGTGTAGACAAAAGTGAAAAAACGTCTCAATAACACGAAATGGAACTCACGGCAAGCGAATCCATTGCGTGGTCCGAAGTCAAAAGCAAAAGCTTACCGAGTGGGTGTCGCCCGCAGTCTGACCGTTGCTGGTGTGTGCTTGAGCGACCAGTGGCAAGCGAGATGCCCAACACATTGAAGTGAGGAACTAAAGCAGTCCATGAGCAGGACGTCGCAACTCCTTGGGTGAGCCCAGTCTCAGAGCAATAGGTGCTGGCTCTGCAATTATGGAAGCCTCCTTGGATAGCCTTGGATAGACCCATGGTCTGTCCCCTGCCTTCCCTTGAGGGTTAACCGTGATGTCGAGGATCGTTCTATCTTGACCAGCTGAGATGTGGGTGACATCACAACAATAAGTCTAACGTGCCTCGAAACCCGAGGAAGTTAACCTCATTAAAAAATGCCTGCTGAAGTCGGAAGTGCCGTCCTACGGGTGGCAAACTAAAAATTGGCACTAAGCATTTACGTCCGAGTGAAATGTCTCGTCCGAATGTCTCTCGTGCTAGGAACAGCTCTGACGACCTAGTTTCCTAATGCCGCTCTTGTTCGGAACAAATCAAATCAAATCAACTTTATTAGGGTCACAAATTGGGCGCGCAGGCCCGTCTTACATTCGGCCCTTCCAATCACTCGTCTTTCGTTCATCAAGAGCATTATACATTTACATAGGAAGAAAAATAAACATTGTGAAATGAATGTTGTAAACATAAACAAGGCTAATTACCATGTTATGAGGCCCATCTCCCACCTATCCATACATCACCCCACCCACACCCCCACCTACCCACACACACGCGCACCAAGGGACACATAAACACCCCCACCTACCGACACACACGCACACCAAGGGACACATACATACCCCACCAACCGACCCATCCCCCTCCCGCACATCCCCCACCCACACACACTGCCCTCACCTGATCCCCCAACCAAAACACACTCGCCACCCACAAACATTCCTCCACCAACCCACACATCCCACGCCCATCCACATCCTACCCCACACATCCTCTCCCCACCCACACCTCAAACCACCAATCCCCCAGCCACATCTCCATCCACAACATATTCCCCACCCACACACACAATCCCCCACCAACCCAGACATCGCACATCCACTCACACATCCCCAAACCATACACACACATCCCCACCAACTGACATGTCCCTACCCCCCCCCCCCACACACACATCTTCCTAACCACCCATACATCCCAATCCACTCACACACACCCCACCACCCACACATACAACTTCCACCCACCCACACATGCCTTAACCTAATCCCCCACCACACAATCCCCCACCCGCACTATAACAGTAAAGGGAGTTAGCTTAGGAGTGGAGAGTTAATGAATGCTGCGCATTCATTAACTAGTGGGAAATCATAGTTGGTGAACGTGTGTGCACGAATGGGTAGAAATATCCAGGGGTTGCACACACGTCACTGGGGACTTGGGATTCAACTAGGAAAACAGTCAAGATGTCCGTGATTACCATCATCAGTTTGAAGATGTATGATTTCAACTAATAAACGCATGTTTATATAACAGACGAGACTTGTCCACTATATCGACACGAGCCTTCCACACACACAGCCTTATCATATCATCCACACTGTTATACAGGCTGTTTTGGTGCCGTCGACCTCAAGATCTCAAACATGGGACGTCGCGGAGATTGCTGACTAAAGCGAAGAATTGTTTTGTCTGCGTCTGGAGACGGATGTTATGGAGTTCTCAAGTAAATTATAAGAGACGCAACAACTGAAAGCCCGCCTAGGGGTAGTTGTTGTGATTTCTCGGTGTTTGTTAAGGGGATCTCAGTCAAAGTCAGAAGGTTTGCTAATCTTGTTTTATAAAGAGACCGATAATTTTGATATACCTGACTCACCAATATACAGTGCCTTGATCGCTGACATACGTTAGTTTTTTTGTTGAAGTCAAGAATTGCTGTTTTACATTGAAATTTGTAAATGATGTAATGATGTCGTCACCGCTAGATACATCTTACAACTTGTAAAGTAACCTTGTACCTCGGGAAATAAATTATGTCTACACCTGAATGATCAGCTCCAGTTGGAACAGAGCAATCTCGAGAATGATAAAATTTATGAGCATGGTCTCAGCTCACTGGACTGTTTAAGGTTGAATCAAGGTCGATTTTTACTTTCTGAAATTCTCGAATCAAGGTCGTCAACAGTCACTTCAGCTAAGTGAAGACATTGAATCTGTTCAACTTGTCTCAAATCAAATTTGTTTCAATTAATTTGAACTGACCATTGTTGGAACGCCACACAACACGTAATGTTCCGAGTGCTGAAACAGAGTGGCCATTGTCAGGCTTGAATCAATCCATTGTTGACCTGCTCGTTTTTTCCGAAACGTATGGATGTTCCAGATATGCTGCAGTGAAATCTGGTTTTGCTAGAACGTTAACCGTTATCGTTTGAACTACAGTGAAGGTGACCTTGCTTGTCTAAAGGTAAACTCCAGGGTTTTTTAGCCAACGCTTAAAGTGAGTCGGATCAATCAATCAATCAATCAATCAATCGATCGATCAATCAATCAATCAATCGATCAATCAATCGATCAATCAATCAATCAATCAATCAATCAAGCAATCGATCGTAGTAATTTCAAATCCAGACGAGCACAATCAGCGGCATGAAAACGACTAGAAAGAACCGACTTCGATTGAAGTGAGAAATCCAGAATCTCTTCTTTTTCTGTTCCTTTCAAGTTGGTCGATTAGAGTCCTCTTTCATCAAGATCCTCGATTGGAATTTGTTTCATCAAGATTGTCGATTGGAGTCCCTTTCATCAAGATTCTCGATTGGAACCTTTTTCATCAAGTTTGGGTAATGGATAATTTTAGGTTAATTAATAACATACTAAATTGAACAGAATATTTCTTGCTACTTACTTTAAAATAATATTGTCTGAAAATAATTGTATATTGTATTGCTTGGTAATTTCCATTATTTGTAGTCAGGTCTTAGTCAGATATGACTGAGCTACCGTATAACAGTAGACGGTACTACCTGGTTTCTGTTAGCGCCGAATGTTGGGCGGCGCTTACCAAACCCGACACCCCACATTGTGCCAACGGCTTCGGGCGGAAGAGCGCAATTGGGAGGGTACAAGCCTTACCCGTGGTGCGAGGAAATGCAAGCTAAAGACAAAATTGTCATGGCAGGGCAGACCAGGCCCTAAGCCTTGGTTGGCGACTGGTCTAGGATCGAAGCTCCGACAGGCGGACAGTTAGAGCATTGCTTTGCTGATCCGGCAGCTTCTGCAGCTTGTCTTGTTCCAGATGTAGGGGTGTTACCTTTCCTCTGGAGTGAAACTAGGCAGGCCGAGAGAGGGATCATGCTGCATGGGCAACACATGATCTCTATATTTTAGCCCAGGCTTTGTGCTATGGAGAGGCAATAACTCCATCCCTGGTCTTAACTGGTCTCGGAATCAAAGCGAGAGGCAACTGTTACGGGTTATAAGTCCTTGTCAGTTGGCGTAGACATGGGGCGCCACGCGTTGCCTCTGACGGTGGGAGACACCTATAGGTGTCACTGATCAGCTACCGCCCGCCTCAAGCTGGGCAGCCCCCAGCCAATTGGGTGCTGATCCGCCACAGCCTGCCTGCTTCAATGGGTGCTTGGGGCTAGGACAAAATCTGAATCGCAGGCTGTAAAACCAATGCACCAGGTACAAACAAAAATAAAAATAGAAACCTCAAGCTACGGCTTGCAACCTGGAACGTGAGAACCATGTGTCCAGGATTTTCCACTGACTTGACCAATATTGACGATGTGAGAAAAACGGCTGTGATTGATGCCGAACTCAATCGTCTTAACATTGATATTGCTGGCCTGCAGGAGACTCGCCTCGCTGAGGAAGGGTCACTCAGGGAAAACAACTACAGCTTTTTCTGGAAGGGTAGAGGGCAGGCAGAAAAAAGGCAACACGGTGTGGGCTTTGCAGTGAAGAATTCGCTACTGGGAATGATTGAAATTCCAGCAGGAGGAAATGAAAGACTATTATCCCTGCGCTTGGCAACCTCTTGTGGGTTTGCCACCATTATTACTGCATATGCACCGACACTCGATTCCTCTGATGATGTGAAGGATTTGTACTCCGTGATCAAGGCAGTTCCAAAATCTGACTACATTTATATGCTCGGTGATTTCAATGCTCGTGTGGGCAAGGACTCGAGTTCATGGCCAGTGTGCCTTGGAAAATACAACATCGGTCGCATGAATGAAAATGGGCAAAGGCTGCTGGAGCATTGCACCAGTAATGACCTATGTATTACAAACTCTTTTTTTAAAACAAAAGAGATGCATAAGGTCACATGGAAACATCCAAGATCCGGCCATTGGCACCAGCTGGACTTCATCATCACACGGAGACAACATCTGAACCATATATCATTGACTCGTAGTTACCACTAGTGCTGACTGTGATACGGATCATTCTTTGGTTGTTGCAAGGGTTAGACTGAGACCAAAGAGAATCTACACAGCTAAACACAAATCTAGCCCCAGGATTAATATTATTAACACTCATGATCCTGAAAAGTGCTTTCAGTTTCAACAGCAACTTGATGACGCTTTCACTGATACACCAGAAAATTGTACAGTAAATGAAAAGTGGGGTCAAATTAAGGAAACTCTTTATAAAACTGCCGTAGGGGTTTACGGCACTGTGGATCATAAGAGGCAGGACTGGTTTGCGGCCAACAGCGAGACTCTGCAGCCCTTGATTGATAAGAAGAAGAAAGCTCTCTTAAGAAACAAGGAAAGACCAACGCGTAACACTCTGAGTGAGCTAAGGCAAGCTAGGAAGGATGTGCAAAAGGCTGCCAGGCAGTGTGCAAATGATTATTGGATCAAGTTATGTGAGTCCATTCAAATCGCAAGTGATAAGGGAGACATAAGAAGCATGTATGAAGGAATAAAGAAAGCCTGTGGTCCAGTGATCAAAAGAAGTGCACCATTGAAAACCTTGACTGGAGAAGTCATCACTGATAAGAAACAGCAGATGGACAGATGGGTAGAGCACTATTTGGAGCTTTACTCAAGTGAGACCAAACTAGCGGATGATGCCCTCAACGCCATAGAGGCTCTACCAACTCTTGACCACCTGTACACACTTCCCACCATAACAGAAGTTAAGTGTGCTATAAATGAACTTGCATCTGGCAAGGCTCCAGGTAAGGATGGGATTCCAATAGAGGTTATCAGGAGTGGGCAAGACACACTCACTATACAGATCCACCAGCTAATAGAGCTATGCTGGCGTGAAGGACAAGTCCCACAGGATTTCAAAGATTCAAGCATCATAACACTGTACAAGAACAAGGGCGATCGGAGCGACTGCAACAACTATAGGGGTATCTCACTTCTGTGTATTGTTGGAAAAGTATTTGCCAGAATTGTTCTGCGCAGACTTCAAGTCCTAGGAGATCAAGTCTACCCCGAATCACAGTGTGGCTTTCGACAGAACCGGTCTACCACTGATATGATATTCTCATTGCGACAAATGCAAGAAAAATGCCGTGAACAGAATCAACCACTGTTTATTGCCTTCATCGACCTCACAAAGGCATTTGATTTGGTCAGTCGTGAGGGTCTGTTCAAGGCACTAAAGAAGATTGGCTGCCCACCAACTCTTCTGTCCATTGTGGAATCGTTCCACACAGGCATGAAGGGTATAATCAAGTTTGATGGTGCAACTTCTGAAGAATTTGAAATCAAGAGTGGAGTTAAGCAAGGTTGTGTACTAGCTCCCACCCTCTTTGGAATATACTTTTCACTTCTACTGAAATATGCCTTTCGTGATCAGGATGGCGGTATATACATTCACTCACGCTCAGATGGCGGCCTCTACAATACTCAGAGATTGAAGGCTAAGACCAAAATTAGGAGGGTACTGATCAGAGAGTTGCTTTTTGCAGATGATGCTGCAGTTACGACCCACTCTGAGGAAGAATTGCAATGTCTACTATCTGCATTCTCCAATGCTTGTTCTGAATTTGGTTTAACAATTAGCAAAAAGAAGACACAGATTATGTCACAAGGTGCACATGGGGTACCATCAATCTTTATTGACGACGCCGAACTAGAGATAGTAGACCATTTTACATATCTAGGATCAGTGGTAAATAGCAAATTATCCCTAGATCAGGAAATCAACATCCGGATTGGTAAGGCAGCAACAACAATGAACAGGTTAAGAAAAAGAGTCTGGGAGAACAGGAAGCTTACTGCCAAAACAAAAGTCCTTGTCTATCAAGCCTGTGTCCTTAGTACTCTTCTCTATGGCAGTGAAACCTGGACAACTTACTCACACCAAGAGAACAATTTAAACAGCTTTCATATGCGGTGTCTGCGAAGAATTCTTGGTATTAAGTGGCAAGACAAAATCACAAATACTGAAGTATTGGAAAGATCAGGTTGTGTGACAGTTTATTCCATGCTCAGTCTTCGTAGACTTAGATGGATAGGACATCTTAGGAGGATGGATGATGGTAGAATACCAAAGGATATCTTTTTTGGTGAATTACAGATGGGTAAGAGATCTCAGGGTCGGCCTCTACTACGATACAAAGATGTGTGTAAACGGGACATGATTGATACAGGCATTGATAATGTACATTGGGAGCAAGTCGCCGCTGAACGTGTTGCATGGAGGGCAAATATCAGAAATGGAATAAAGTCAAAGGAGAAAATTATTGCAGAAAAGTCACACACCAAGCGTTTGAGACGTAAGATGGTACAAGATGGTGGAAATGACCACGTGTTCACATGCACCCACTGTGAACGGACATTTACAGCGCAAATTGGCCTTATCAGTCACACTCGCTACCGCCATAGTTAAAAGTTATTATGCCTTGTTAAAGCACAAACTATCGTCTGTCAAGACGGCAAGGTGCCAATGGATGGAATTTCCATTATAGATTTTTTAGGATAGAGCCCCAGGATTTTTCTCAAGTACTGAGTGGAGTTGGTGGAGCAATATCAAAGTTGGACGCAGTATTAAGACAGCAAAGTGTAATCAGTGATGTCGAGAGATTTAATGGACAGGCGAACCAGTTTAAGAAATGGGTTATTTCTATTGAGAAACATGCTTATCTAGTGAACGCTACAGATGAGGATAAAAAAGAATTTAGCATATAGAACTAGTACAAGTCCTGTTTCTGACCATATAAGAAGAAAAGCTAGAAGCTGGAAGAGGTGAAACCTGGGAACAATTCAAAGACGACCTGGCACATAAATACGCAGAAATTACTGATCCTACAACACGCATTCTCAGTGTTGCGACAGACGAGACAAAATACTACAGAAAGTGTACAGCTATACAGTGATATGTTAATCAATTTAGCTGAAGAGTCATTTTTGGGACAGAATGTACGAGCTGAAGAAGTGGAACGGATGTTGGTGGGGATTTTTGTGATGGGATTAGGTCAGATGGATTGAAATTTAAATTATTGAGAGAAATCCTGAAAGGGTTTGTCACAAGCGGTAGATATCGCTATACAAAAGAAAGCTTGAGGAAAAGGTTTAGATTGAGGTAGGACGAGAGTTAGGTAGTAGTTCGGAAAAGAATTGAAGAACCTATGGAAATAGGACAGTATAGACATGGATGGAGAGGAAGACGAGGAAAAATACAGAGGGTACAAAAAACCAGTAACGTATATAATCAAGGTAGAGAAGGACAAGTGAGAAATACTGTAAAAAACATGGTGGGTAACACAAAAAACACAAATGTGGTTTTTTGGGGGATGCCACCAACGTGGGCACTTTTTCGCTTCTGGGGTAACAGACGTGTCCCATCGAATACACAAAATAATAGAGGTGCTCAGACTAGTACACAGAATAGAACTGCAAATAGTAGATCAGCAAATGGGAATTATGGAGAAGTGCAGAGAAATTTTAGAAGGTCAGGAAATCAGGGAAATTGGCATCCCGCTTACTGAACAGGATCGGCAGTAGGGGGGAAGTTTGTAAGATCCAAAAGATGAATCAATGTTTTAAAAACCCAATGATGAGTATAATAGGACATTTAGAAATAAAAAAAACATAAGGTTATCCCCCCCCAAGTTGAGATAAAACGTTGTCACTAAATATGGTTGATCCTAGCTCATGTATAATAGAAATAGGAAATATAAAGTTAGAACATTAGTTGACTGGGGAGGCAAGTTAGCGTGATTAAAAAAAACATTTTTATATCGAATGTTAAAAAATTGTAAAATATTTAGAATTCAGGAAAACCCTTCATTCGGAACTGGACACAAATTAGAAGTGCTTGGACAAACGATGATAAATTTTAAATTAGGGGGGAAAAATGTTAGGCATATGTTCCATGTGGTCAAGTTTTAAAATAGAAATATGATATTGGGTAGAGATTTTTTATTAAAAAAATGGGGTGAGATTTTTTTTTTGATTTGCATAAATTAAAATTCCAAGATGTTTACGTAGATTTAGAAGAGGATATGCATGTTCGACACTAGTTATAGTAAAAACGACCATGAATTTGAAACCAAAAACCCAAATTTAATACAGGCAAAATAAAAAAAAATCCGTACTTTTCGGTTGGACAAACATTTAAAATAACGGAATTAGAGAGAAAATAATACAGGAACCTGGTTAGAAGTCACCGATGGGTTAATAGTATTAGAAAAACATCTCAGCTTTCCAGTGATGCTCCTAAATAATACGGAAAAAAATATTAAATTATATAGAGGTTGTGTAATCGCTAAAGTAGGTAAAATGAAAATAACATGTTAACTATAGAAAAAAAAACATATTGGGAAATAGTTATTCAGAAACTCCCATGATTAGAAATAATGTCAAAATAAGTATAAAAGAAGCTGGAAAAGACAAAATGATAAATTGATCCATACATTTAAGAAACATCCATCTCAAATAGATACAGTTGACAAAGGACAAGAGAACAAGAATTGTTGTCACAATTAAAAGCTCTACCGGAGAATAGGGAAATATTAGAAAAATTGGTGAAAAAAATTTCAAGACGTTTTTGCTTTTAGTGATTTAAAATTTGGGGAAGGACAAAACAGTTACAATGGAGATAGATACGGAGACCATCCACCAATTAGTTTAAAACCATATAGAACTCCATTAAAAATGGGGAATTTTGTTGAAAAGGGCAATAAAAATTTATGTTGAAAGCAGGGATAATAACAAGATAAAAGTCAGAATGGTCATCCCCGGGTCGTAATCGTGCCAAACCTGATGGTTCGAGTGATTCTGTTGTGACTATCGGGCGTTGAACAAAATCACTAAGAATGTAGCGTACCCACTGCCGGGGATTGATGATATTTTGGGGTTGCTTAAAGGGTCCACATTCTTCACGACGCTAGACGCAAGGTCAGGATTCTGGTGTATCCCGATGTCGGAAGACGCTCAAAAGAAGAGTGCTTTTTGTACTCATAGGGGTTTTTACGAAATTTTTACGTTGCCTTTTTTGGGGTTTGAACTGCTCCGTCTCACTACATGCTCTTAAAATTAGGTTTTAGAAGGGGATGCAAAAGTTTGCATTAGCAAAACATAGACGACATTCTGATATTTACAGCAGGAGATGTGATGATCATTTAAAACATATTAGATTAGTATTCGACAGATTAAAAAACATGATGTTAAATTGAAGCTTAGTAAGTGCCAGTTTTTAAAAACAGAAACAAAATATTTGGGGGATATTATAAATAGAGAAGGAATTAAACCAGACCAAAACAAGATAAAGGTATTAAAGAATTACCTACTTCCCAAATAACATAAAAGGGAAATGCGTGCGTTTATTGGAACCTGTGGGTATTATAGGCCTTTTTCCCAGGGGTTTTTAAAATAGCAGAACCAATTACAAATTTTAAAGGCAAATACGCTAGATTTAAGTGGGATGATGAGTGTCAAAAAACGTTCGAGTTTTTAAAAAAAGCTTAACAGTGGTACCACTATTGACGCATCCAGACTTGAAAAAACAGTTAATATTTTATACAGATGCTTCGGATAATGCTATAGGAGCGTGTTTGGTTCAACCATATGAAGGAAAAAATCTGGAATCCAGGGGTTAAAAATGAAAGGCCAATCTATTTCTTTTTCTCATAAACTTAGCAAGGGCTCAAAGGAAATGGTCGACTATTGAGAAAGAAGCTTATGCTATACACTACGCTCTTCAAAAAATAAATTACTACTTACATAACGCCAATTTCATTATTAGAACTGATTACATGCCATTAAAGTCTATATTGGAAGCACCAAAACAAAATAGGAAAATACAAACGTGGGCATTGAATTACAGGGGTACAATGCTAAAGTAGAATATGTTTCAGGAAAACATAATACATGCGCCGATCTATTTTCTAGAATCCCGTATCCACAGTCTCATCAGGAAACACGGAAGATGAAGGAGAACCGGAATAGACGATCGAAACTGGCAAGTAAATATATTAGATTCTGCCATAAAAATAGAGAAGACTTTTAGAGTTTACCGTCGGATCAAGAGTCTGAACCTAGAGCGGAAGACCCACGTTTATCACAATTTAATATGAAAGATGAACAAGAATTAGATCCAAAAAAAGTAAGATAAAAAAAAACTGAAAGAAACAGGGGAAAAATAGTTTTTAAAAAAAAATTTGTAGAGCTACAAGAAGACAATCAATTATATTATATCGGGGAAAAAAGGGGAGGGATTTAAAAAAAAATATTCCGAAAAATTTAGAACGAGAAGTTTTAAAGGCATATCATGATAATAATGGTCATTTTGGACGAGATAAGTTAGTTAAGTCTATTACAGTAAATATTACTGGCCGAATTTATTTAAAAGTGTATATGAAAATGTTTAAGCATGGGGAAAGTGTAGGTTAAGAAAAATGAAGATAATTTTAAAAGTCCCTTACAAGATACCGATATTCCCCATTTTTTAATGCAGAAAATAAGTTTGAATATTTCAGGTCCTCATCCAAAAAAATTATCGGGAAAAGTATACCTACTACATATCGTAGATTCATATAGTCTCTGGCCGGAAGTTTATCCAATTCCAGACAAGAGTGCTGATTCAGTTATAAATATGCTGTTACAAGAATTTATACCAAGGTTTGGGTGTCCACAAATAATACTTACAGACAATGGGAAAGAATTTGTAAATAGAAAGTTTGAAAAATTTGTAAAAGATTTGAATATAAAACACATTAAGACTTCATATTACAGACCATCTTCGAATGCCAAAAATGAGCGACAACATAGGACATTATACAACATACTAGCGAAAAATGTAGAAGAACACGATATGGATTGGGATCTTTATTTTGGAATAGCATTAAGGGCTATCCGTACACACCAAAATGAAGGAACAGGTTTCTCACCATTTTACCTAGTACATGGGAGAGAACCAATATTACCAATTGACAATTTATTAAAGCCTAGGAGAAAATATGTGGGGGAGGGTTTTCAAGAAACAAGGTTGCAAGAAATGCACAAAGCACATATACGTTTAAGAAATAATATAATTAAGGCTCGAGAAAGACAGAAGAAATACACAAATAAAAATGCACACTTACAAGAGTTCAACATAGGTGATAGAGTTTATTACAAAAATCAGATGAAAAATTCTAAGTTTGATTCTCATTGGGTGCCGGGATATTATATTTTAGAAAAAAAGGGTCCAGTATCATATACTATTAAGAATCAAGTTACAGGGCATGTTGCACGTTCACATGTAGAGCACTTAAGACGGGATAATGAGGAAAAAGATGCAGAGAATAATAATAATTATTATTATTCAGAAGAAATATTGTCAGATGGACAGATTATCAGACAAACGGAATATCCAATACCTATAGAGAATGGAAACAAGTAACAACAGCATCTACTACTGCTGAACAAGAAGAAACAATACCAAAACAGTCATGACAGAGGAAAACAACACGTATGACGGTTATAATAGTGAAGAATCAATCAAGGAAAAATAGAAGCTCCATTTATGAATACAAGACAGGCAGTAAAAAGAAAGTTAGATAGACAGAAAGAAAAAGAAATTAGGAGGCAAAGGAAATTTAGAGTGAATTCCTCAAGTGATGAAGATATGCCACTGTTTCAAAATTTATTAAGACGTCAAGACAGAAAAATTAGATTGGATTTAGAAAGGAAGAGATTAGCGGTTGCTAGTAATGGCTATACAGATGCGGAACAAGAGATGGATGAAAAGTCAGAAACTGATGAAGATGCTGATATGAAGGAAGATAGTTCTCCTCAGGAGGATGGCGACATTGAAGTAGATATTGCACTTATAGAAAAAAATTTGAAGGTATTAAGAAAATGGAGAAGGGATAAATAGCGTGGTAGAATATTCTGCAGATTGCAGATAGAAGAAGAAGTTAGACACGGTATTTCTGAATTTCTAAGGAAGGAAGTTGGCAAATAACTTAATCAAGAGTTGTCGGGATGAGTAGACATAATATTGTAGTAAGTTAAGATTTATTGATATGTGCTTTATTATCATTTTGATTTTTAAGTTGAAGTGTTGAGTTTTTCTTAGACAGAAAATAATTGATTAGTAGTCATAATATGTATCTATATATACGGTCTTTCATTTCATCACATATGTTTAATTTGATTAATGTGTGGGGATAAAGATGATGTTAAAGAATGAGGGGGTTGATATTGTTTAATCTATTGTTTGACTTCAATTGTTCTTTATAAAATGTGAAGATAATTTAACTTAGCTGTTTATTTTTACAAAACTTTGCTTTTATTGAGTTACCCTGGGTGTGTTTAAAATGATTCCTAGCTTGACGTTCAGTTATGCGAACAATGAAGAGTTGTTTTGGGGAACTTACAGAAAATGTGAAACAGACGACTTAAAGTTGAGTTGTTTAACGTATATAACGTGTATAAATAGAAATTGAGGGTGAAACATGATTGAGTTAAGGGGGAAGTTGTGGTGATTAGCGAAGTGACTCAGTATGTTGTAATGTTAAAATGGGGGATTGAATTAGGGACTAC
This sequence comes from Cepaea nemoralis, assembly GCA_014155875.1. Lineage (NCBI taxonomy): Eukaryota > Metazoa > Mollusca > Gastropoda > Stylommatophora > Helicidae > Cepaea > Cepaea nemoralis. The sequence goes on from JACEFZ010023846.1 coordinate 28,144, forward strand.
ATTAGACGGTTCGTATTGTAAATACATGGATTGAAATAGGAGCTGGGTTGAACAGCGTTAAATGGGAGAATATGGGGGGAATGCCAGGTTGAATTTTGGCATTTAAATAAGTGGACACTGGAAGAAGAAGACTGTACGTAACAGTATACTAATAATTTGGAGGTTTTGAAGGAATGGTTGAATTTGACGAGGTGAATAATACATAACTTTTTGATAACAACAATTATTATTGACGGAAAATGAAGATAAATTTTGGAAACTTTATTTTATAAAGTTTTGAGAATGCATGGGAAGAGAAGTGTGATTACTTCTTACTTTTTCTTTACTTTCTATTTTTTTTAGGTGCGCACCTAACCAACTTAACTAAACTTTTCTGTCTATCCTGGAATAGCGAGAATGTAAATAAGTGAGAAAAAGATAAGGGAAATATCTTCAATTTTTGTCAATCATAATTTAGATGGACACTTTAAAAGCGGTTCGCTTATAGAGAGTTTTGTAGAGAGTTTTTGTGGAGAACTTTATAACGGATTTTGTAGAGAGTTTTGCATTGTTGATTTTGTATGAAGTATGTCTCTGCTTAGCATTTGGCTATGATGAGATAGGAGGGTGAGATTTGAGTTAGGAAATATATGGGATTAGTGGGCAGGTGTGGTATAGAACCGTAGAGTAAAGTGGTTAAGAGTTGGGGTTGAGACTTTTTCAGGGAAAAAGTCTCCTTGAAGAAGGGGAAGTATATATAACAGTAAAGGGAGTTAGCTTAGGAGAGGAGAGTTAATGAATGCTGCGCATTCATTAACTAGTGGGAAATCATAGTTGGTGAACGTGTGTGCACGAATGGGTAGAAGTATCCAGGGGTTGCACACACGTCACTGGGGACTTGGGATTCAACTAGGAAAACAGTCAAGATGTCCGTGATTACCATCATCAGTTTGAAGATGTATGATTTCAACTAATAAACGCATGTTTATATAACAGACGAGACTTGTCCACTATATCGACACGAGCCTTCCACACACACAGCCTTATCATATCATCCACACTGTTATAGCACATCACATACACCCCCTACCACGCACTATTCCCAACCCACGCACCATACACACATATCCCTCACCAACACATCCCTACTTACACACCACACACATATCCCCCACCCAGATACCACACAATATTCCCACCCACACCCACACAGATACCCTTACCCATCCACCCCACATACCCCCACTCACACACCACAAAAATCCCCCACCCACACACACATACCTCACCCACAGAATATCACCAACCAACACACCACACACCTCTCCCCACCTACACACGCATTCCCTACCTGTCCCTACCTGTTTCAAAGTTTAAAGGCACAAAAGGGAACACGCATTATGTTAATTATGTTTAATGTGTAATTATGAAATAACTGGACTTACGTGTAGTAGCTGTAGAAAATCGAAACGACATAATGTATGTATGTATGTATGTATGTATGTATGTATGTATGTATGTATGTATGTATGTATGTATGTATGTATGTATGTATGTATGTATGTATGTATGTATGTATGTGTGTATGTATGCATGTATGTATGTATGTATGTATGTATGTATGTATGTATGTATGTATGTATGTATGTAGGTAGGTAGGTAGGTAGGTAGGTATGTATGTATGTATGTATGTATGTATGTATGTATGTATGTATGTATGTATGTATGTATTTATGTATGCATGTATGTATGTATTTATGTATGTATGTATGCATGCATGACATGCATGCATTCATGTCGCTTGCATGAGGCATATCCTGGACGTACGAACAATGGCGTATAGGCATAGGGTCCGTCAGTCCGTATGTTAACAGACAGTTACTCGAGACAGGTATCACCCCCTGCATGGAGTCATGGATGTGGTCAAGGGTCCTACACTAAGGGGGGGGGGGGGGCAATTCCTTGTTGGCACTATCAGAAATATCTATACGTCAAGTGTGTGATCTAGAGACCATCAATCGTGAAAAGTGTGGGTTGAAGTACCGGCCAACAGGACTTACTGACACAATATATTAGTTACACTGGGTCGTGAATTGAGAGATTGATCAGCGGGCGACATTGAGTTTGAGGTGCAACAACTGACATAAAGTAATACACATCAAGGTGACATAGTGATCTATACTGATGAGAAATAAACTGAGTGGTTGTGGTTTAATTGCGAAAGCTAGTGGGCAATTCTTGAAAGAGGAGAGTACGGCATATGAGACTACGACCTCCAGCATGATAATGGAGGTGGAAGCAGTCACATCCGCATTCCGTTGGTTAGAGTTCACTGCAACACACATTGTCTTCATCACAGACTCAATGAGTATGCTTAGTAATGTCGAGAAAGGAATGTTTCGTGTGGAATGGCTAACCTCGCTTCAGAGGTCACATATTGTGCGAATTGTATGAATATTTTGCTCTTGGCCATGCCAGAGTTTGGGGGAATTAACAGGCTGGTAGGCTGGCAGGGAATGCACCTTTTGGTGGTCAATTACCTATGAACAAGTTAGACATGGTCGTGCGCCTGTGTGACCAGGTGGAGAAGGTGAAACAAGAGATTGAGAACCCATATGTGGAAAAGATGAGATTGGGAGGAGAGGCAGGGGCTCTGTTAGAACCTCACAACTGAGAGGTAAGACCAAGAGCACTTTCAACCAGATAGTGGTGGGAACAATTAATAATGTGATTCTTCGCTGGCTGTTGAACGAGGGTACGGAGTGCGCATGGGGATGTCATGAATGAAGTGATGTGTTTTCTTAGCTCAACTCAACACAACTCAATCAGATGTGTACCATCAATTCTTTACATTTCCATCATTATAATCATTTCGTCGTATTCAACATGATCACATGTTTTGTGTATTCAATAAAACGCAAATAAATAGATTGAGTAGACAGATAAAAATTATGGACCATCCTTAAAGACTATGGGATACAAGGGCAATTGCTAGAAAACATCATAGCCATGTACCACTCGAGCCGAAGTGCAGTAAGAACGCAAGAAGGAATATCAGATATGTTCACTGTCAATACAGGAGTGAGACAGGAATGTGTGCTCTCTCCTCTGCTATTTAATATCTACATGGACATAATATCCAAAGAAGCAAGTCTTGACAGACAGAACAGATTCAGAAAATTTAGAACTCTTTACTCCAGATGAAACAAGCTGATCCACAGGAAATAAATGAACTTCCTATTTGTAGACGATCAGTGCCTGTTTTACAGAGATGAGGGCAGACTACCACCTCATATTAATAATCTGAGTTCAACCTGCAGCAGATACAGTATGAATATAAACACTGCCAAAACCGAAGTAATGCAAGTTGTTTCGCTCGTTCAACAATCTCTGTTTTCACATTCGCAACTGCGAGCGCTAACAAGACAAGTCGCCTTAACCAGTCAAGAAGCCTGATACGGGAGAAATTGTCACGTTGCAAGTCCAACAACAAGAAACACGCGTTATCCAAGATGTGCTGCGTGGAAGCCAACAAGAAGAAGAACGTAGAGAGCCTGCCGCCGAGCTGTAACAAAGAATCTAAAACTACAGCTACTACTGAAGCTACCACGAGGGAGGAATGATCGACAGCCCACTACATACAAGAGCCAAACCTAAGGAGAAGCAGAGAGAGGAGAAAGACATCAGTCAGACTCACCGACTCACCGACAAGCAAGTGGGTTGTCAAGCGAATCCAAGTGGAGCTATCAGACGAAGAAATCCTGAAGCAGCTTCGAGAAGAGAATCAACACATCCGATTCTTGAAGGCGGAGCGGCTGCTCACCTACTCGAAGATTCCTACAACCTTGGCGGTGGTAACGACAGAGGGCATCGAGATGCCGACCACAATATCAATCAACAAATGAATGCAGCAGCCAGAGAGATTTATCCCAAGGATCACCCAATGTTCCAGATGTCAGAAGGCCGGCCACAGCAGAGCAACATGTTGCAGTAAGACGGAAAGCTGCCGTTGCTGCGCCGATCACCACGCCTTCAAGGAGTGTCCGCTACCCAAGCTCGACACGGACTTCCGAGCACCCAATAACAAACGAAAGTGAGACAACTGCCTCGGCAAGCATGGAGCAAGATACTTGGGCTGTCCGTACCTGCAACGACACAGAGACGTCTTAAGGATCGCCATCACCACAAAGACACCATACAACTAAGCAATGCGGAGGTGCGAGACAGCCAAGGGTTGCTCACAAGCGGAAAAAGCTCAACTGCAAGACCAGATAGATGAGCTAATGAAGCAAATCAAGCTACTTCAAACACCGGCACCGACCAGCGACAATGAAAAGCTGCTTGCTTAAATAAAGGAGATCCAGCAAAACATCAAGAAAGAAGTGGAACATATGGCCGAGATGAAGAGGGAAAATGAAGAAATGCTACGCACCATCAAAACGGAAAGAGAGCTGCTGAAAGCTGAAATGGAAGTAACCCGAAGAAAAAAAACCAACAAGAGCTATGCAAGAGGACGCAGACAAGCCGCAAGATGAAAATCAGCAAAATACCGAGCCGGAACCCCAAGCTAAAACCAACAGCCCAACCACGACGCCAAAGAATTCCAAGGGGGAAACATCCCACCAGATCTCTGAAGACGACACAGAATACCCACCCGGAATCAGCCTGTAGGAGCTGCTAGAAGATGCAATATTGGAGTAATTTAGGCACCAAGAATTCAAAAGGTGTTGAGATGAAAGAGAAAAGAAGAAACCCAAGAAACTCAGGAGACCGGTAGAATACCGAGATACATGATATGATTCTGATTATGCCGACTACTCGTACTACATAGACGACGGAGAGATTAAAAAATGGCTGACCGCAGAGGAAACAATCGAAAGGCAGCAGAAACTCAACCTCGAAAGTGAAAACAGGCGCAAGGAGGAAACTGGAAACGCCGAAAAGCCCCTACAGAAACTACACAAAAAAGGAAACAAAAAGTCCAAATAAAAAGTCCTTATAAGGGTTGTACTCGAACGAGCCAGAAGCCTGCACCAAGAGCAGACGAGCACAAAGGATAGCTGACGTCACAGACACAAACCAACACAACCAGACCGAGATAGGACTCACAAGACAAGAATTAGGGTAAATGAACCCACAAAGCTACGGACCTCAACAATAACCACAGCGGAAAGACGCAGGTTGAACGAGGCCGAATTTGGAATTTTTGTTTTGAAAATTGGAATTGGAATTTGAGTAATGCAAGTTAGCAGATCGCCGGGCCTATTAAGTATACAGATAAATAGCACAACTCTGAAACAAGTTAAAGAATTCAAATATCTTGGAAGTATGATCACAGAAGATGACAGAATGGACAGAGAAATTGAAATCAGATATCAACAAGCTAGTTCACTTACATATCAACTATCACCCTTACTGAAACACCCAGATATACCCTGTCTGACAAACGACAGATAATAAATAGCATATTCACACCAACCCTATGCTTCAAATCACAAACCTGGACTTTATCCAAATCACACCTTCGCAAAATCAACACCTGCGAGATGAGATGCCTGAGGAGCGCTGCCAACCTAACAATCCGAGACCGAGTAAGAAATGCTGTTATCAGACAAAGTGTGGGATAAACACTTTGTGCCACATTTATTGAAAGCAGAAGATCAAGTGGTTTGGCCATGTCGTTAGTATGCAATACCAACAACTACCATCACTGGCCATACATCTAAGCTCATCTGCGACAAGACCAAGAGGACGTCCAAGAAGAAATTGGATTGACGACATCAAAGACATTGTACAATCACACGGAATGACACTATCCAGTGCCGTCCACCGAGAGCTAGAACGAAAGTTATTCCTCCAAACGACGCTTGACGGCAAAAATGGATGATGATGATGATGATGATGATGATGATGATGATGATGATGATGATGATGATGATGATGATGATGATGAATAAAACGCAACTTTAGATCTCTGGCCTAATTTCAATAATTCGTTTTGTTAACCTTATCAAGATATAAGTGGCGTTGATTGTGCTCTCACCAACTACATATTTATAATATAATCCCCAGTTTGGGTTTTATTTCATTTCCATTTCTGCTCATTATAGTTTACATTAGTGTTTTGTCACGTTACCCATTAAACAAATTCTGGGATGCTCAGCACAATCCCTTGCATTATGTCATTTTGGCTGAGCTATGATAATAGATTTCATATATATATATATATATATATATATATATATATATATATATATATATATATATATATATATATATATATATATAATAAGCACCTTGCAGTCTTGAGAGACTAAAGTATGTGAGTTGGAATATAGCCAATATTCCATCACAATGCCTGGGCAGAGCTTCAGAGAAACATGTGGTGCCCAAAAGACATGTTCCCTCTCTCGACCTAATTCTTGTGTATTCCAGAGGAATGGGTAACCAATACGTCTGGCACAAGGTAGGCTGCAGTCGCTGGCGGCACAGCGTCAAAAACCTCCAGGACCTCGCCACCACGAGCAGGTGGCGAGTGATGGCCAGACCCTGACACCCAAGGGACCAGGCTTAGAGGCGTTCAGCCAAGTTCCACAGGTGAGGGCCTCGTACGTGCCCGGACCATGAGGGCGCGCACATCTGTCAAACACAAGTGTCCGGACCTGTGTAAAGCGTGCACTATCGTCAGACTCTCCACCTGACTTTAGCGGCACCGCGACCAGCGGGAATAGGCCCGCCACAGCTACCGCAGGAGACATTACTTGTCTATTGCGAGCAATGTCTCCCATCCTTCCACAGTGCGGCTCTCGCGACCGGCGAAGAATAGGCCCTGCCAGAGATTTGTGCTCTTCTGCTGCGAACAAATCTCTACCGAGACTGACTGAATAAGTAAAGAAACGAAAAAAGTAGTGGTATTTCAATAGCACTTGCGCTCCCACCTATGCTACACCCTTCATGTGTCTTCACACAGTCGGACTAGTGTCAAGCTCAACGGGTTCTTCTTTCCCTGCTGATTCTACCAAGCCCGTTCTATTGGCTGTTGTTTCGCTAGATAGCAGATAGGGACAGTTGGAATATATATATATATATATATATATATATATATATATATATATATATATATATATATATATATATATATATATATATATATATATATATATATATATATATGACATTGGGCGGCGCTTACCAAACCATTCACCCCACACTGTGCCAACGGTTTGGGGCGGAAGAGCCCAGTTGGGAGGGTACAAGCCTTAACCTGGTGCGAGGAAATGCAACATAAAGACAAAATGTCATGGCAGGGCAGACCAGGCCCTAAGCCTTGGTTGGCGGCTGGTCTAGGATCGAAGCTCCGACAAGCGGACAGTTAGAGCATTGCTTTGCTAATCCGGCAGCTTCTGCATCTTGTCTTGTTCCAGATGTAGAGGTATTACCTTTCCTCTGGAGTGAACTAGGCAGGCCGAGAGAGGGATCATGCTGCATCGGCAACACATGATATCTATATTTTAGCCCAGGCTTTGTGCTATGGAGAGGCAATAACTCCATCCCTGGTCTTAACCGATCTCGGAATCAAACCGAGAGGCAACTGATTACGGGTTATAAGTCCCTGTTAGTTGGCGTAGACATGGGGCGCCACGCGTTGCCTCTGACGGTGGGAGACACCTACAGTTGTCACTGATCAGCTACCGCCTACCTCAAGCTGGGCAGCTCCCGGCCAATTGGGTGCTGATCCGCCACAGCCTGCCTGCTTCAATGGGTGCTTGAGGCTAGGACAAAATCTGAATCGCAAGCTGTAAAATCCAATGCACCAGGTACTAATAAAAAAATAGAAACCACCAAGCTACGGTTTGCTACCTGGAACGTGAAAACCATGTGTCCAGGATTTTCCACTGACTTGACCAATATTGACAATGTGAGAAAAACAGCTGTTATTGATGCCGAACTCAATCGTCTTAACATTGATATTGCTGGCATGCAGGAGACTCGCCTCGCTGAGGAAGAGTCACACATGGAAAACTATTACACCTTTTATTGGAAGGGTAGAGGGCAGGCAGAAAAAAGGCAACACGGTGTGGGCTTTGCAGTGAAGAATTCGCTACTGGGAATGATTGAAATTCCAGCAGAAGGAAATGAAAGACTATTATTCCTGCGCTTGGCAATCTCTTGTGATTTTGCCACCATTATTACTGCATATGCACCGACAGTGGATTCCTTTGATGATGTGAATGATTCGTTCTATGAGGAGCTGGACTCCGTGATCAAGGCAGTTCCAAAATCCGACTACATGTATATGCTCGGTGACTTCAATGCTCGTGTGTTCAAGGACTCGAGTTTATGGCCAGTGGGCCTTGGAAAATACATCGGTCGTATGAATGAAAATGGGCAACGGCTGCTGGAGCATTGCACTAGAAATGACCTATGTATTATAAATTCCTATTTTTTAAACAAAGAGCTGCATAAGGTCACATGAAAACATCAAAGATCTGGCCATTGGCATCAGCTGGACCTCATCATCACACGGAGACATCTGAACCATATATCATTGACTCGAAGTTACCACAGTGCTAACTGTGATACGGATCACTCTTTGGTTGTTGCAAGGGTTAGACTGAGATCAAAGAGAATCTACACAGCTAACACAAATCTATCTCCAGGATTAATATTATTAACAATCACGATCCTGAAAAGTTCTTTCAGTTTCAACAGCAACTTGAAGACGCTTTTACTGATACACCAGAAAATTGTATAGTAAATGAAAAGTGGGGTAAACTTAAGGAAACTCTTTATCAAACTGCTGTAGGGGTTTACGGCACCCGTCAGAGGCAGGACTGGTTTGCTGCACACAGCCAGACTCTGCAGCCCTTGATTGATAAGATTGATTGATAGCTATATTAAGAAACAAGGAAAGACCAACGCGTAACACTCTGAGTGAGCTAAAGCAAGATAGGAAGGATGTGCAACAGGCTGCCAGGCAGTGTGCAAATGATTATTGGATCGAGTTATGTGAGCCCATTCAAATAGCAAGTGATAAGGGAAACATCAGAAGCATGTATGAAGGAATAAAGAAAGTCTGTGGTCCAATGATCAAAAGAAGTGCACCTTTGAAAACGTTGACTGGAGAAATCATAACTGATAAGAAATCATCAGATGGACAGATGGGTAGAGCACTATTTGGAGCTTTACTCAAGTGAGACCAAACTAGCGGATGATGCCCTCAACGCCATAGAGGCTCTACCAACTCTTGACCACCTGGACACACTTCCCACCATAACAGAAGTTAAGTGTGCTATAAATGAACTTGCATCTAGCAAGGCTCCAGGTAAGGATGGGATTCCAATAGAGGTTATCAGGAGTGGGCAAGACACACTCACTCTACAGATCCACCAGCTAAGAGAGCTATGCTGGCGAGAAGGACAAGTCCCAAAGGATTTCAAATAGTCAAGCATCATAACACTGTACAAGAACAAGGGCAGACAAGAACATCCATTCTTGGATGTACAAGAGATACAGCATGCAGGGCGATGCGCTACCTTCTTGATTTTCCAACCATTGAAGAGAGAATGCAAGTTTGCAGGGCACGCGCCTACCTCAGAATTAACGCAAACACACAGCATCCACTGCATAGTGAAATTAGGAAGGTGAAGGGCAGCAGGTTAATAAGAGGACGGTCGTGGATGGGTCAAGCTGAAGACATTCTTCAACAGGTGTGTTCACTTGAGGACTTAGAACCTGGCGAGCAGTGGGTGCAAGTGCCAACAGACTTCTGCACATCCTTTTCAGTTTGCATCCAACTAGATAGAAAATGCAGACAAGAAAATCCGGATGCTGTTGAGGCTGAAGTACAAGCGTTGATTTTCGAGAATTCGCTAGACAGTGACGCGGTCATCTACACAGATGGGTCGGTCGTCCGGCATGTGAGAAGCTCATGGGCCTTTACAGCTCGGGCCGGAGGGAGAATTGTGAAGGAGGACTCTGGTGCTTTCACTGAAACCACAAGTAGCCTGACCATGGAAGTCATGGCAGTAAGTAAAGCAATAACATGGCTCGAGACACAGACATTCACTAGGGCTTGTTTCCTTAGCGACTCAATGAACATGATCAAGAGGATAGAGGAGGGGTCGATCCGAAGAGAATGGTTGCTGCCTCTGAAGTCGGTCTCGGCTGGCAAAGATTAGTTTCATCTTCGTGCCAGGGCATGCTGGGAGTACAAGGAAATGAGCGGGCTGACAAGCTCGCAGGTGAGGCTACTGTTGAGGGCGGACGCGCCATGGACCAGGCTGACATTCTGAATGCTCTACGAGAAGTGAGACTTTTGCAAGAACCAAGTGATGACTGTGAATCTACAACAATGGCCAGACTGCGAGAGCAGCAAATTAAAAGAGGGGTGGCCAAACAAGAACACTACGCAGGAAGCCAAAGAAGATTGATAAACCAACACAGAACTGGCGTCGTTAGCCGCTACACGCTGCGGGATTTGCTGAGGAGGGGATCCGAGCACTTATGGGCTGAATGGTTCGATGTGCAACGAGGATGATCTGTCGACTAACTAACTAACTAAGAACAAGGGCGATCAGAGCGACTGCAACAACTAAATGGATATCTCACTTCTGTGTATTGTTGGAAAAATATTTGCCAGAATTGTTCTGCGCAGACTTCAAGTCCTAGGAGATCAAGTCAACCCCAAATCAGTGTGGCTTTCGACAGAACCGGTCTACCATTTATATGATATTCTCATTGCTACAAATGAAAGAAAAATGACGTGAACAGAATCAACCACTGTTTATTGCCTTCATCGATCTCACAAAGGCATTTGATTTGGTCAGTCGTGAGGGTCTGTTCAAGGCACTAAAGAAGATTGGCTACCCACCAACTCTTCTGTCCATTGTGGAATCGTTCCACTCAGGCATTAATTGTATAATCAAGTTTTATGGTGCAACTTCTGAAGAATTTGAAATCAAGAGTGGAGTTAAGCAAGGTTGTGTATTAGCTCCCACACTCTTTGGAATATACTTTTCACTTCTACTGAAATATGCCTTTCGTGATCAGGATGGTGGTATATACATTCACTCACACTCAGATGGCGGCCTCTACAATGCTCAGAGATTGAAGGCCAAGACCAAAATTAGGAGGGTACTGATCAGAGAGTTGCTTTTTGAAGATGATGCTGCAATTACGACCCACTTTGAGGAAGAATTACAATGTCTACTATCTGCATTCTCCAATGCTTGTTCCGAAATTGATTTAACAATTAGCAAAAAGAAGACACAGACTATGTCACAAGGTGCACATGGGGCACATCAATCTTTATTGATGACGCCGAACTAGAGATGGTAGACCATTTTACATATCTAGGATCAGTGGTAAATAGCAAATTATCCCTAGATCAGGAAATCAACATCCAGATTGATAAGGCAGCAACAGCAATGAACAGGTTTAAGAAAACGAGTCTTGGAGAACAGGACGCTTACTGCCAAAGCAAAAGTCCTTATCTATCAAGCATGTGTCCTTAGTACCCTTCTTTATGGCAGTGAAATCTAGACAACTTATTCACACCAAGAGAAACGTTTAAACAGCTTTCAAATGCGGTGTCTACGAAGAATTGTTGGTATTAAGTGGCAAGACAAAATCACAAATACTGAAGTATAATATTTATAATACTTTATATACGCATAAAGGACACACACACACACACACACACACACACACACACACACACACACACACACACACACACACAAACATATATATATATATATATATATATATATATATATATATATATATATATATATACATCTTATATATAAAAGGCAATCTCTGTATTTATGTATCTATGTATGTCCTTGATGCGCTCGCGAACGGCCAATCCGATTGAGATGAAATTTTCTACACGACTTCCTTTAATTCCAGACCTGCCAACTGTGATATTTTGTTAGTGTGAAATCGCCTGCTTACTCAGTATTATTTCATTTTTCATTTTTCATTATAATTTCATATATTTCAGGGGACCTAACTCCGTAAAAGTTATTTCAAGGGGCATAACTTTTCTGTATAACTTATAGTCATATTGTGGCATCGTTTTCAAAGATTTATAAACTCTGTGTCCATAGTTATGTACCGGCATATGAGTTATAATAAATAATGATACAATCTGTAAGGCATTTTCAAAGGTTTCATAAAAATAATGCACAATGCATAACATTGTAACTCATCTTTATTTGCTTAAGAAGTTACTGTAGTCATGCAGGTGATTAGAAAGCGTTTTCATTAACAATAATGGATGGTGTGTGGAAGGAAATTCTTTTAAATTACTTTTTTTGTTGTATGAATTTAATGAGAACTTATATGACTACATATATGAATTAAATGAGATGCTCCCCACCAGGGACTGGGCGAAGCCGGACAGGGTCAGGCAGACATATAGACAGACAGACAGACAGACAGACAGATAGTCGGGAACTTATATGACTACTTATATGAATTAAATGAGATGCTCCACACCAGGAGCTGGGCAATGCCGGGCCGGGTCAGACAGACAGACAGACAGACGGACAGACAGTCGGTAACGGGTACGAGAACTTATATGACTACTTATATGAATTAAATGAGATGTATGTATGTATGTATGTATGTACTCTCGTATAGATTTTTTCTTCTTCCTCCTCCTCCCCCTCCCAAAATACGTACGTAAATATATGATGATGATGATGATGATGAAAGAATCCCCAAACCAAAACGCTAGGAACAGGGAAGAAAATGACGTGACTACACAGAATCGTCACACGGCAATCATCATCATCATCAAGTGCCGTGCCGGCTGGCGTAGGCGTTCATGGCTCTCTGTAGATCTCAGTCTTTGGTTTTCTGCATCAACTCTGCTGTTGATATTCCTCCATGCCACGGCAATATCAATAACAATTCATCTTTTCATGTGTAAGGAAAGATCTTCCTCTCTTCTCCTCCTCCTCTACCCTCCCCCCTCCTCCTCTACCCCCCTCCAACTCCTTTCTCCTCCCTTCCCCCTCCTCCTCCCTTTCCCCTTCCCCTTTTCCCCTCCTCCCCCATCCTCCTCCCTCCTACTCCCTCGCCCCCTCCCCCTCCCCTAATTTTCCCCCCCTCCCCCCCCTCTACCGTCCTCCTCCCTCCTCCTCCTGCCCCATCTCCTCCTCCCCCTGCCTTTTTCCCCTCCCCCTCCCGCCCCTTTTCCATATCCCTCCCTCTCCTTCTCCCCCTTCCCTCTTCCTCCCCCTCCTACCTCCTCCCTCTCCTCGTCTACCTCCTCCTCCTCCTCCCTCCTCCTCCCTTCTCCTCCTCTTCCTCCTCCCTTCCTTCCTCCTCCTCCTCCCTCTACCTCCTCCTCCCCTACCTCTTTTCTCCTCCCTCCTCCTCCTCTTCCACCTCCCTTTCCCTTCCCCCCTCCTCATTCTCCCTCCTTCCTCTCCCCCCTTTCCCCCTCCTCCTTCCTTCTGCTCCCTCGCCTCCCCTCCTCCTCTCTCCCCTCCTACCCCTCCCCTTTTCCCCCTCCCCCCCTCCCTTCTTCTCCTCCTCCCCTCCTCCTCCTCCTACCCTCTTTCTCTTCCCTCCCCTCCTCCCTCTCCTCCTCCATCCTCCTCCTCCTTCTTCCTCCTCCTCCCTCTTCCTCCTCCTTCCCCTTCCCTCTCCCTCCTCTTCCTCCTCCATCCTCCTCCTCCCTCTTCCTCCTCCTTTCTTTCTCCCCCTCCTCCCTCTTCCTCCTCCTCCTACCTCCTCTCCCCCTCCCCTCTTCCTTCCTCCTCCTCCTCCCTCCTCCTTTTCCTCCCTCCTCCCCCTCTACTTCCCCCATCCCCCCTCCACTCTTCTCCAAACCCCCTCCTCTTCCCTCCCCCTCCTCCCCTTTCCCCCCTTTCCTACCTCCATCCTCCTCCTTTAAACCCTCCTCTTCCTTCCTCCCTCTTCCTCCTCCCTCTTCCTCTTCCCCCCTCCTCCTTGTCACTCCTCCCCCTCCTCCCCCTCCCTTCTCGCTCCTCCTCCCTCTCTCCTCCTTCTCCTCCTCCTCCTCCTCCCCTTTTCCTCCTCCCGCCTCCTTTTCCTCCCTCTACCTCCTCTCTCCTCCTATTTCCTCCTCCTCATCATTCCTCCTCTCCTCCCCCCTCCTCCTCCCTGCTCCTTCTCCCTCCCCTCCTCCCTCCTCCTCCCTCCTTCTTCCTCTCCCTCCTCCTCCCCTCCTCCTCTTGCGCTCCTCTCCCTCCTCCTCCTTCTCCTCCTCCTCCCTCTTCCTTCCCCCCCTCCCCCTCCTCCCTTCACTCCCCCTCCCCCTCCTTCCCTTTCCCCCTCCTTCCTCCTCACCTCCTCCTCCCTCCCCCTCCTCCCTCTTTCCCCCTCCTTTTTCCCTT
>JACEFZ010023846.1:47500-52431 GCA_014155875.1 Cepaea nemoralis
GAGTGAGGAGGAGGAGAGGGAGGAGGAGGAAGGAGCAGGGGGAGGAGGAGGAGGAAGGAGGAGGAGGGAGGAGGAGGGATGAGGAGGACGAGGGAGGAGGAGGAAGAGGGAGGAGGAGGAATGTGAAGGGAGGAGGAGGTAGAGGAAGGAGGAGGAGAAGGGAGGAGGAGGGATGAGGAGGAGAGGGAGGAGGAGGGGGAGGAGGGAGGAGGAGGAGGGATAAGGGGGAGGAGGGAGGGGGAGGAGGGAGAGGAGGAGGAGAAGGAAGGAGGAGGGCGAGGAGGTAGGAGGAGGGAGGAGGAGGAAGAGGGAGGAGGAGGGAGGAGGAAGAGAGTGGAGGAGAGAGGAGGAGGGAGGCAGAGATAGGCGGAGAGAGGAGGAGGAGGAGGGAGGAATGGGAAAGGGAAGAATAGGAGGGAGGAAGAGGGAATAAGAGGAGAAGGGGGGAAAGAGGATAAGGAGGAGAAGGGAGGAGGAGGAGGAAGAGCGATGAGGAGGGAGGAGAAGGAAGGAAGAGGAAGAAGGAGGAGGAAGAGGGAGGAGGAGGAGGGAGGAGGAGGGTGGAGGAGGAAGGAGGAGGAAGAGGAAGGAGGGGGAGGAGGAGTGAGAGGGAGGAGGGGGAGGAGGGAGAAGGAAGAGGGAGGAGGAGGGAGAAGGAGGAGGAGGGAGGAGGAGAACGCAAGAGGAGGAGGGGAGGAGGAGGGAGAGGAAGAAGGAGGGAGGAGGAGGGAGGAGGTGGAGGGAGAAGGAGCAGGGAGGAGGAGGGGGGAGGAGGAGGAGGAATGATGAGGAGGAGGAATGATGAGGAGGAGAGAGGAGGTAGAGGGAGGAAAAGGGAGGCGGGAGGAGGAGAGAGGAGGAGGAGGGAGGAGGAGAAGGGAGGAGGAGAGGGAGGAGGAGCGAGAAGGGAGGGGGAGGAGGGAGGAGGAGTGACAAGGAGGAGGAGGGAAGAGGAAGAGGGAGGAGGAAGAGGGAGGAAGGAAGAGGAGGGATTAGGAGGAGGATGGAGGTAGGAGAAGGAGGGAGAGGGAGGAGGGGGAGGGGAAGAGGAAGAGGGTAGGAGGAAGAGTGGAGAGGAGGATGGGGGAAGTAGAGGGAGGAGGAGGGAGGAAAAGGGAGGAGGGAGGAGGAGGAGGAAGGAGGAGAGAGGAGGAGGAGGGAGGAGGTAGGAGGAGGAGGAAGAGGGAGGAGGAGGGAGGAGAAGAAAGGAGGAGGAAGAGGGAGGAGGAGGATGGAGGAGGAAGAGGAGGGAGAGGGAGGAGGAGGAAGGAGGAGGAAGAGGGAGGAGGAGGAAGAAGGAGGAGGAGGATGGAGGAGGGAGAGGGAGGAGGTGGAGGGGAAGAGAAAGAGGGTAGGAGGAGGAGGAGGGGAGAGGAGGAGAAGAAGGGAGGAGGGAGGAGGAGAAGGAGGAGGAGGTAGGAGGAGAGGAGAGGAGGAGGGAGGAGGCAGAGGGAGCAGAAGGAAGGAGGAGGAGGAAGGAGGGAGAGGAAGGAGGGAGAATGAGGAGGGGAGGAAGGAAAGGGAGGTGGAAGAGGAGGAGGAGGGAGGAGAAAAGAGGTAGGGGGAGGAGGAGGTAGAGGGAGGAGGAGGAGGAAGGAAAGGGAGGAGGAAGAGGAGGAGAAGGGAGGAGGAGGGAGGGAGGAGGAGGAGGTAGACGGAGGAGGAGGGAGGAGGTAGGAGGAGGAGGAAGAGGGAAGAGGGAGAAGGAGGAGGGAGGATGATGAGGGAGAAGGAGGCAGGAGGATGATGAGGGAGAAGGAGGCAGGAGGAGGAGGAGATAGGCAGGAGGAGGAGGAGGGAGGAGGACGGATGAGGGGGGAGAGGGAGGAGGAGGAAGATGAGGAGGAGGGGGAGGAGGCGGAGGGAGTAGGAGGGAGGAGGATGGAGGAGGGGGGGGGAGGGGAGAAGGAAGAGGGAGAAGGAGGAGGGAGGAGGGAGGAGAGGGAGGAGGAAGAGGAGTAGGGTGGAGGGAGGAGGTAGAGGGAGGAGGAGGGAGGAGGTAGAGAGAGGAGGAGAAGAGAGGAAGATAATTTTCCTTACACATAAAAAGATGAATTGTTATTGATATTGCCGTGGCATGGAGGAATATCAACAGAGAGTTGATGCAAAAAACCCAAAGACTGAGATCTACAGAGAGCCATGAACGCCTACGCCAGCCGGCACGCACTTGATGATGATGATGTTTGGGCCGTGTGACGATTCTGTGTAGTCACGTCATTTTTTTCCCCTGTTCTAGCGTTTTGGTTTGGGATTTTTTCATCATCATCATCATCATCATATATTTACGTACGTATTTTGGGAGGGGGAGGAGGAGGAAGAAGAAAAAATCTATACGAGAGTACATACATACATACATACATACATCTCATTTAATTCATATAAGTAGTCATATAAGTTCTCGTACCCGTTACCGACTGTCTGTCCGTCTGTCTGTCTGTCTGTCGCCCCGGCCCGGCATTGCCCAGCTCCTGGTGTGGAGCATTCATTAATTCATATAAGTAGTCATAAGTTCCCGCTATCTGTCTGTCTGTCTGTCTGTCTGTCTATATGTCTGCCTGACCCTGCCCGGCTTCGCCCAGCCCCTGGGGGGGAGCATCTCTTTTAATTCATATATGTAGTCATATAAGTCTCATTAAATTCATACAACAAAAAAAGTAATTTAAAAAAATTTTCCTTCCAACACCATCCATTATTGTTAATGAAAACGCTTTCTAATCACCTGCATGACTACAGAAACCCTTTTTAAGCAAATAAAGATGAGTTACAATTTTATGCATTGTGCATTATTTTATGAAACCTTAAAAAATGCCTTACAGATTGTATCATTATTTATTATAACTCATATGCCGGTACATAACTATGGACACAGATTTTATAAATCTTGAAAACGATGCCACAATATGACTATAAGTTATACAGAAAAGTTATGCCCCTTGAAATAACTTTTACGGAGTAGGTCCCCTGAAATATATGAAATTATAATGAAAAATGAAAAATGAAAAATACTGAGTAAGCAGGCGATTCACACTAACAAAATATCACAGTTGGCAGGTCTGGAATTAAAGGAAGTCGTGTAGAAAATTTCATCTCAATCGGATTGGCCGTTCGCGAGCGCATCAAGGACATACATAGATACATAAATACAGAGATTGCCTTTATATATAAGATATATATATATATATATATATATATATATATATATATATATATATATATATATATATGTTTGTGTGTGTGTGTGTGTGTGTGTGTGTGTGTGTGTGTGTGTGTGTGTGTGTGTGTCCTTTATGCGTATATAAAGTATTATAAATATTATACTTCAGTATTTGTGATTTTGTCTTGTCACTTAATACCAACAATTCTTCGTAGACACCGCATTTGAAAGCTGTTTAAACGTTTCTCTTGGTGTGAAAAAGTTGTCTAGATTTCACTGCCATAAAGAAGGGTACTAAGGACACATGCTTGATAGATAAGGACTTTTGCTTTGGCAGTAAGCTTCCTGTTCTCCAAGACTCGTGTTCTTAACCTGTTCATTGCTTTTGCTGCCTTATCAATCTGGATGTTGATTTCCTGATCTAGGGATAATTTGCTATTTACCACTGATCCTAGATATGTAAAATGGTCAACCATCTCTAGTTCGGCGTCATCAATAAAGATTGATGTGCCCCATGTGCACCTTGTGACATAGTCTGTGTCTTCTTTTTGCTAATTGTTAAATCAATTTCGGAACAAGCATTGGAGAATGCAGATAGTAGACATTGTAATTCTTCCTCAAAGTGGGTCGTAACTGCAGCATCATCTTCAAAAAGCAACTCTCTGATCAGTACCCTCCTAATTTTGGTCTTGGCTTTCAATATCTGAGCATTGTAGAGGCCGCCATCTGAGTGTGAGTGAATGTATATACCACCATCCTGATCACGAAAGGCATATTTCAGTAGAAGTGAAAAGTATATTCCAAAGAGTGTGGGAGCTAATACACAACCTTGCTTAACTCCACTCTTGATTTCAAATTCTTCAGAAGTTGCACCATAAAACTTGATTATACAATTAATGCCTGAGTGGAACGATTCCACAATGGACAGAAGAGTTGGTGGGTAGCCAATCTTCTTTAGTGCCTTGAACAGACCCTCACGACTGACCAAATCAAATGCCTTTGTGAGATCGATGAAGGCAATAAACAGTGGTTGATTCTGTTCACGTCATTTTTCTTTCATTTGTAGCAATGAGAATATCATATAAATGGTAGACCGGTTCCGTCGAAAGCCACACTGATTCGGGGTTGACTTGATCTCCTAGGACTTGAAGTCTGCGCAGAACAATTCTGGCAAATACTTTTCCAACAATACACAGAAGTGAGATACCCCTATAGTTGTTGCAGTCGCTCTGATCGCCCTTGGTTTTAGTTAGTTAGTTAGTCGACAGATCATCCTCGTTGCACATCGGACCATTCAGCCCATAAGTGCTCGGATCTCCTCCTCAGCAAATCCCGCAGCGTGTAGCGGCTAACGACGCCAGTTCTGTGTTGGTTTATCAATCTTCTTTGGCTTCCTGCGTAGTGTTCTTGTTTGGCCACCCCTCTTTTAATTTGCTGCTCTCGCAGTCTGGCCATTGTTGTAGATTCACAGTCATCACTTGGTTCTCGCAAAAGTCTCACTTCTCGTAGAGCATTCAGAATGTCAGCCTGGTCCATGGCGCGTCCGCCCTCCACAGTAGCCTCACCTGCGAGCTTGTCAGCCCGCTCATTTCCTTGTACTCCCGCATGACCTGGCACGAAGATGAAACTAATCTTTGCCAGCCGAGACCGCTTCAGAGGCAGCAACCATTCTCTTCGGATCGACCCCTCCTCTATCCTCTTGATCATGTTCATTGAGTCGCTAAGGAAACAAGCCCTAGTGAATGTCTGTGTCTCGAGCCATGTTATTGCTTTTTAC
>JACEFZ010023847.1:0-104466 GCA_014155875.1 Cepaea nemoralis
TTTTGACCTCGTTTCTCTGTTGTCTAAAATTTTCTTCCGGCTCTGGTGTCTTTCTCCTCCCTCTTCTCTGTTGTCTTGATTCTTGTCTGTGTTGGGCTGTCGATCTCGTGGTAGCTTCAGTAATAGCTAGTATCAGACTCTTTGATGCAGCTAGCAGGTAGGCTCTCCGCGTTCTTCTTCTTGTTATCGGCTCCCACGTCTGCACATCTTGGCTACCGCGTGTTTCTTGTTGTTGGACTTTCAACGTGACATTGTCCCCCGTATCAGGCTGCTTGACTTGTTCAGGCGACTTGACTTGTTAGCGCTCGCAGTGCGAATGACACGCACGACGACGAAGCATGACACGACACGTTAGAGATGATATATATACATTGACAAGGAAAAGGAACAAGAGATCACATACTCAACATGCATTTAATAATAGAGAAGTGCAGAGAATTTAATGTAAATCTATTCTCATGTTTTGTGGATTATTCAAAGGCATTTGACTGTGTACACCATCAGAAACTTTTGAGAAATCATGAGGAATATGAGCTTTCTATCACATATAGTACAGCTCATAAAAATGCTCTATCTAGAGTAAATCTAGACTAACAAGCAGCAGCTAAAATAGATAGCGAAGCATCAGATTGGTTTGACATCAAGCAAGGAGTCCGTCAGGACTGTGTGCTGTCACCTTATGTGTTTAATCTGTACGCCGAAAATATAATGATGAATGTTAGAGATGGTATAACCAGGGAGCAATATGATGCCCTAAATATCGGTGGTCATGAAATATCAGAGATTCGATATGCTGATGATACAGTATTTGAATATCTTGGGTCATTGATTACCAACAATGGTGACACAATGAAAGCAATTAAACAGCGACTATCAATTGCTCTTCAGAGGCATAGAGTATTACTATCCATATTACAGAATGGTATAGAAAACTTAATAACCTCAACCCAAAGAAATAGTGAAAATCACAACTTATATCTTAACATAGCAAAAACAAAACAGATAAAACTGCTATGGAGAAAGAAATATATGTTATTGATGAAAGATTGGAGGTGGTAGAAAACTTTGAATATCTTGGGTCATTGATTACCAACAATGGTGACACAATGAAAGCAATTAAACGGCGACTATCAATTGCTCTTCAAGGCACTTGACTGTGTACAACATCAGAAACTTTGGGAAATCATGAGGAATATATGCTTTCCATCACATGTAAACATAAAAATGCTGTATCTAGACCAACAAGCAGCGGTTAGAACAGATGGCGAGACATTAGACTGGATTGTCACCAACAAAGAGTCCGTCATGGCTGTGCGCTGTCCACCTATTTTTTTTAACCCGAAAGGCGAAAATATAATGAGAAATGTTAGAGATGATATTAAACATGAACTATATGATGCCCTAAATAGCGGTTGTCATGACATACCAGAGATTCTATATGCTGATGATACAGTATTGCTATCCACAGCACAGAATGGTATATAAAACATAATAGCCTCAACCCAATTGAATAGTGAAAATCACAACTTATATATTAACATAACAAAAACAAAGATAATGCATACAGATAAAACTAATATTATGGAGTATTAAATATATGTTAATGAGGAAACATTGGAGGTGGTGGAAAATTTCGAACATCTTGGAACATTGATTACCAACAATGGTGACATAATGAAATATGTTAACAGACGAATATCTATTGCTCTTGAAAGACTAAAACAACTGAATAAACCGTGGAGAGGGACAGATAGAACTACAAAATCTCCCCCGGTGTGTCTCAACCTTGCCGTGATGGGGGAGCTTAAGTGTCCTACTGACCTCAAGCGCTATGCCAATGGATATTAAACTATATATTGGACAGCTCTTGGGATAGGGACCAGACTAAGAGAGACACAACCTGCTGCTCTGCATGTAGACTGAGGATAACAGTCGAAAGTTTAAATCAGGCGCACGAAGCCACTAATACTTGGTCCGGACACAAGCACTAAGGCTCTCAATTGAGGGATAAGGCTGAACGCCTCAAAGCCATTAACCCTCGGACCTGAGAGCCGTGCCGATGCAAACCTACCGAAGAATGGAGGTGAGATGCTGAGCACGCTACATGCTTAGTTCAGATACTTGTTTCGAAGGTTCTCAGCTGGGGGATAGGAGGGATTCTCGGATGAGAGGACTTGGCCGTCTCTCAGTCACAATACCCGGAGGTAAGGTGCTGAGCCGGCAGCACATGTGGCCTATCTCGTGAGTGAGTACTAAAGGTAGAAAAGCACCCTAGTCGCACTAAATGGTTACGAAAAAATGTCTATACTCATATCTATACTCATAGAGTGAGTGCAAGACAAAGGTTGACAATCTTCTCAATAACACGAAATGGAACGCTTGGCTAGCGAATCAATTGCGTTGTCCGAAGTCCGAAGTGAAAGCTTACCTAGTGGATGTCGTCCGCAGACTGTCCGTTCCTGGTTTGTGCTTGAGCAACCACTGGCAAGCGACGATTCCGTCCGTGAGCCCAGCACCAGGGCGCTATGTGTCGGCTCTGCAATTATGGAAGCCACCCTGGATGGCGGAAAATGCAATGGACTGTCCCTGCCTTCCCTTTGAGGGCTGATCGTGAAGCACGACCGTTCCAACTTGTCAAGCTGGGATGTGGACGGCACCACAAAAGTGAGAGTCCCACAGGAATGCTAACCTGTCAAAAATGCACGCTAAAAGTCGGATGTGTTGGCCTAAGGGTTTCGACCCAAGGTGAACTAACGAGACACACCGCAATCACATCTGAAAAAACACTCCGAATGAACGCAAAGAAGAAGAAGAAGAACTACAAAAATTAGATTTTTAAGAGCATGCATCTTTCCCATTGCAACATTCACCGGTGAGACCTGGGCACTTACTAAACAAGCTTAACAACGCATAATTGCCTTTGAATATAAATGTTATAGACAAGTTCTAAGAATATCTTGGATACAGAAAAGAACAAATGCTTCAATACTTCAAGAGCTGAATACTGAAGAAGGCTGGCTATTAAAGACAATGAAAGAAAGAAAATTGAAATATTTTGGTCACTTAAAACGTCGTGAAAGTTTGGAGAGAACAATATTGGAGGGTATATGCCTGGGCAGAGAGGAAGAGGAAGGCCAAAGAGAAAATGGGTGCAGGATGTGGCGGAAGATCTCCAGATGGGTATATGGGACGCGGGACATCTTGCTTATGATAGGTTTTCAGAGGTTTTCTGGAAGGTTGTTATGGGAGCGAGGTTGTGCAAAGGACATGCTACTGAATGAATGAATGTGTTTGTTCTGTGCTGACGAGGGCTTCAGCTGCAACGTCCATTTTATTACTTGTAATCGTGCTCCAGTAAAGCTCACAATCTACTTCTCGACTTCTGGTGATTCATTCAGAACGGGTTAACACCGTCAGGTCTAGATCCATCAAGTGTTCCCATTTCTTCAATTCTCCGCTGTGTATTGTGAGTGAGAGCAGGTTGACCCGGCCTCCTACCCGGTCAAACTGCTGTTTGTCCGTCTCTTGATATTATTTTCCCAAGATGATCGACTTTATTGCACCGGGTGTTATCCCATATGTGTCGGTATCTCTCCAAAGAGTCGGATTATCAAAATCGTCGCGCAAAGCACGAACTCCGTAGCTCCAGCGAGCACCTCTAGGAGTCTCCGAGAAAAATGAATTCGCAAACTGGAGCCTGGATCTAACCCACGACATTCGGAACACGAACCCGGCAGCATAACCACCTCGGCACGGAGACACACAAGAACACGATATTTTTTTTGTATATCCACATTTCTAGGGCCTCTGTTCTACATATTCTTATGTATATCCTCATCTCCAGGGCCTCTGTTCGACATATTCTTGTATATATCAACACTCCAGGGCCTTCGTTCAACATGTTCTTCGGTATATCTACATCCCCATGGAAAGACAAACAAACTTAGTGAAAAAGAGATATATATATAGAGAGAGTGAGATAGTGGAAATAGAGAGAGAGAGAGAGAGAGAGAGAGAGAGAGAGAGAGAGAGAGAGAGAGAGAGAGAGAGAGAGAGAGAGAGAGATTGTTCATTAAATTCCACTTAAATTAGTCTCAGTAAAACAAGTATATTCACAGTGACACAGCCTTGAAATATATAACAGAAATAAACAGGTGCCTTGTACTCAACACATGCGATATAACAATGTAACAATTATTAACATCTAAGGCCCTTGGTTATGAACTTAAACCTCTAAGCATCTTAGTAAATGAAAACAAAATACATTCTAATCACAGCCCAGTATCGTTTATCTATGTGACAAACATATACAATTTAAAAAGAAGAAAGTAAAGAGTTAATTACATAGTTAACTAAATTAATAAAACAAGTAACACAAATATATTAATGACTAATGAGAATGTGCAATATGATGCCCTAAATATCGGTGGTCATGAAATACTAGAGATTTGATATGCTGAAGATACAGAATTACTATCCACATCATACAATGGTATAGAAAAATTAATAACCTCAACCCAAAATAATAGTGAAAATCACAACTTAAATCTGTTTTTGTTTTGGTGTGTGGATAATCATTTTACAGGACATCGTTGTCAACACCAACATTGAACCTGTGTTGTTGATGTCTTGGCAAGTTTATATTAAGTAATTTGCGATTGCTTTCTGAACGATCGGCTCCCATACCAACTTGTTAAAACCTAGCAACTCGATCGGCTGCCAAATCTATCGCAGCTGTGTTTCAAACTCGGGTAAGCGTGCTTTCGTATCGCCTCCGTAAGTCCTACGCCACGGAGACAGGCAAATTATATCTTAACATAGCAAAAACAAGGATAATGCATACAGATAAAACTGCAATGGAGAAATAAATATATGTTAATGAAGAAAAATTGGACGATGGTGGACAATGTGGCAGATGATCTCCAGATGAGTGTATCGGACATCTTGCTTATGACCGAGAAGTTCTCCGGAAGATTGTTATGGGAACGAGGTTCAGCAGAGGATATAATTCTGAATGAATTAATGAGAATTTATAGTAATGGAAAGTGCGGGAGTAGTAAATTTTTGATAATTTATTGTTATAATAGTGTTACTTATTACAGTCCGTTTTTTGGATTTGAGTTCTCATAATACGGAATAATAAATGCATGAAGACATCAATATACAAACAAATGTACATTGTTAATGTATTTCTCGGTAAATATAGAAAGCCAGTTCAATGCTAAATAAAACATATATTTCGTTAAACAGTGATGGATAAAACGGTAAATTTCAAGTCACTTTGGCCTAATAAGGCAGCTAGAAAGGGATAGGTATGTTAGACGGTATCCTACATCAATGTCCACCTCTCACTTTACCATGGTTTCACCGATACGAACTCGGGTGCCGATAATCTACAATCACAACGGAGAATCCCTGTGACTATCTTGAAATCTTACAGCGTGCGTAGGCCGTTGTCCCGGTAGGTGTCACACACCGATCTGAATTCTCTACTCTGGTGATCGTACGAATCATGACCGCCCAGGCTTATCGGTATGGCACATGATGACGATGATACTGCTGATAACATATCGACTAGTATACAGATGTCAATTATAACGAGGGAAATAATGTTGAAGTACTTTTGGATGGATGTGAAACGTAGACAATTAGCAGACAAGTTGAAAAAGCATCTAATTGTTGTGGATATATGGTTTGTGAGAAAAATGTAACGAATATCATCATCATCATCATCATCATCATCATCATCATCATCATCATCATCATCATCATCATCATCATCATCATCATCATCACCACCATCATTATCATCATCATCATCATCAACGTCGTCGTCGTCGTCGTGTTCATCATCATCATCATCATCATCATCATCATCATCATCATCATCAACTCCACCTCCACCACCAGCACCTCCACCACCACCACAACTACCGCCATCATCATCATCATCATCATCATCATTATCATCATCATCATCATCCACTTTTGCCGTTAGGCGTCGCGGGGAGGAATAATTGGCGCCCCAGCGCCCGATGGTTGACACTGAATAGTGTCATTCCGTGTGATTGTACAATGTCTTTGATGTCGTCAATCCATTTTCGTCTTGGGCGTCCTCTTGCTCTCTTGGGATGATTTTTGATGTAGAGCCAGTGATGATAGTTGATGGTGTTGCATTCTAACGAGTTGGCCAAAGCACTTGATCTTCTGTCTTTCAATAAATGTAGCACAAGGTGTTAATCCCACTATCTATCATCATAACAACATTTGTTACTCTGTCTCAGATTGTTAAGTTGGCAGCTCTCCTCAGGCATCTCATCTCGCAGGTGTTGATTTTGCGAAAGTGTGATTTGGATAAAGTCCAAGTTTGAGATTAATAGTATAGGGCTGGTGTGAATAGGTTGTTTATTATCTGTTCTTTTGTGGACATGGGTATATTTGGATGTTTCAGTTTGGGTGATAATTGATACGTAGTGCGCTTGCTTTCTGACATCTGATTTCGATGTCTCTGACCAATCTGCCATCTTCTGTGATTATACTTAAAAGATATTTGAATTCTTTAACTTGTTTCATAGATGTGCTATTTATCTGTATACTTAGTGGGCTATGAGATCTGCTAACTTGCATTACTTCGGTTTTGGCTGTATCTGCTGATCTCATGTTGAGCTCAGATTATTAATATGATTTTGCAGTCTGCCCTCGTCGATATAAAACAGGCACTGATCATCTGCAAATAGCAGTTCCTTTATTTCCCGTGGATCAGTTGTTTTATCTGAAGAAAAGAGTCCTAAATTTTCTGAATCTGTTCTGTCAAATCTTCTTCGGATTTTCTGTCCATGTAGATGTTAAATAGCTGAGAAGAGAGCACACATCCCCGTCTCCCTCCTGTATTGACTGTGAACATATCTGATATACCTTCGTGTGTTCTTACTGCACTTCCGCTCGAGTGGTATATGGCTATGATGTTTTCTAGCAATTGTCCTTGCCAATAGTCTGGGACGTTTCTTTCTTCCCATGCTATAGTAAAAAGTATTGTCAGCCATTTAACCACTGTTTTCTCACAGGCCTGGATAGCTTCTTTTGGTTATTCCATCTGGACCCAGTGATTTATTTTTAGGACTTTTTCTGTAAAACTGCATTGACTTCTGCAGGGATAAAGTTTGGTTCTTGTTGCCTATGGCTTTTAGGCATGAAAGTGAGGTCTTCTTTGTTATTATGTGTGGGGTTAAGTAGTTCTTGAAAGTATTCTGCCCACATTGCTAGTCTTTGTTGTGGATAAAATGATGGCATACCTCTTTTGCTGTTTATGATGGTGATTGGGTTGTAGCATGCATCTCTGTTTCTCATTTTATTGACACATTTATAAAATATTCTTGGGTAGTCGTTGCTAAGGGTCGCCATCTGTTCGCCGTATATTCTCCAGGATTTTCTTTAGATGCTCTAATTATTCTTTTGGCATTTCGTCGTGCTAGTCTATAAGTAACATATTCTTGTTCAGATTTAGTTGTGGTCCATAGTTTGAACACTATCTTCTTTCTGAATACGCTATCTTTAACTTTGTTGTTCCATCAAACTGTTCTTAATCTTTTGTTCCACATTTATTTTCCAGTGTGTCGAGCATGACATCCTTGAAAATTGTCCATTCCTCATCTAAGCTTGAGTAGTCATCAGGGATGTTATTATGTAGTTTTTTGATTTCTTGATTGAATTCGTCTCTCACAGTATTTTCCCGAAGACTCCTATAATTGATGACGTATGTTGTTACCTTTTTGTTTCTTATTTTCCTGTATGTTAAAATACTTTTTTTAAAAATTATAACTGGTTTGTGATCAGTACCAACATCTGTATTTGGAAGTGCTCTTGAATCTAATAGTAGTCTTCTGTGTGATTTCCTAAGTAGAATAAAGTCAATTTGAGATGCTTGATCTGTGCCATTCCATTTATACCAGGTTTTGGTGTGGCTATGACGATGTTGGAAAAAAACTATTTGATATTATTAGTCAGTGTTCGGAGCATGTGTTGAGTAGGTTTTGACCATTGCTATTACATCCAGTCTCCCATGCATTCATCCCACGGAAACTCCGCAGCTTTCGTTTATGGTCAAATTTGAAACATCAGCGGGTTCAAAAGGCTGCAGATGGCGTGCATTAGGGGACATCATTCTTTACAGTAAACTAGAGCTGAACTGTCGCTGACTTCCATACAAGCTATATCTATCTGTCCGTGTGACTGTGCGTGCGTGTGCGGGCGGTTAAGTGATGTGTGTGTGTGTGTGTGTGTGTGTGTGAGTATGTGTTTGTGTGACTGTGCGTGCGTGTGCGGGCGGTTAAGTGGTGTGTGTGTGTGTGTGTGTGTGTGTATGTGTCCGTGTGTGTGTGTGCGTGTGTGTGGGTGGTTAAGTGATATAGCAGGTAAGCGGGTGGGTCTGCGTCTCTCTGTCTGTATGTCTGTTTTAACCTCTGTGCACCTGCACCTGTCTGTACGCGTGTATGCCTGCCTCTCTGTCTGTGTTTCTGTGTTTCTGTCTGGCTGGTTGGCTGTCTGTAAGGGTAGACAGACCTGATTATGTGTGTGTGTGTGTGTGTGTGTGTGTTTGTGTGAGTGTGTGCGTGCATCTTTAGGAAGGTAGATTATCTGCCTACCTGCCTGCTTTCCTACCTTTCTGTATCTGTGTGTAATGTCTTACCCAGCCATTCAAGCTGTCTACGTGCACTTCTGTTTGTCTTCCTCTTCTTCACGTGGCGAGGATTTCCCATTCTCTCCCCACATCAAGCTAATCTCAATTTTGTATTCTTCTCTTGTTTCGCTCGACAAATATGTCCAATTGCTCTTCAAAAGCCAGCTACAAGCGATTTGGAAGCAGACCGCCTTGTGCTGATTTCATTAAACTCCACACAAACAACTAGATAGACACATCGGTGACTTTCATATGGGGCATCAATGTATGTATGTATTGATGTATGTGTGTATGTGTGTATGTGAGTATGTATGTGTATGTGTGTGTGTGTGTGTGCGTGCGCGAGCTTGCATGCGAGCGTGTGTGTATGTATGTGTGTGTGTATGTATGTGTGTATGTATGTGTATATGTATGTATGTGTGTATGTATGCATGTGTGCATGTGTGCATGTGCGCATGTGTGCATATGCAGGTGTGCACGTGTGAATGTATGCACGTATGCATGTATGCATGTATGCATGCACGCATCATGAATGCCTGTCTGCCTGCATACCTGCCTGCCTGCCTGCCTGTCTGGATGGATGGATGAGCGGGCGGGCGGACGGGTCTGTCTGTCTGTCTGTCTTATTGTCTGTCTGTCTGTCTGTCTGTCTGTCTGTCTGTGTGCGTGTCAGTGTGTGCGTGCGTATGTGTGTGCGCTTGTGTGTGTATTTTGTGTATGTGTGTGTGTGCATGTCTGTCTGTCTGTCTGTCTGTCTGTCTGTCTGTCTGCCTGTCTGTCTGTCTGTCTGTCTGTCTGTGCGTGCATGCTTGTGTGCGTGTCAGTGTGTGCGTGCATATATGTATGCCCTTGTGTGTGTATGTGTGTGTGTATGTGTGTGTGTGTGCATGTGTATGTGTATTTGTGTATGTTTAGCACTATTTTGTGGTGTGGAAGCGTGGATAATGAACAACGCTGAGGTGTGCTAGCGTTGCTCACATCTTGTAGAATGCCGATATTTCCACTTCCCGTCCGCGATAATCTAAGAACGAGTCTATCATTTGTAAGCTCAACAAGCTAAATATCTAAGTAACATACACAGTTGAATGTAAGAGAATGATGGAGTGATATATAGAGCTTGTTTTGCTGTGTGGTATTGAATCTAGAAATTTAAATGAACAAATTAAGAAGAACTTGGAGGAAAAGAAGATGTCCCTGAGACGAATGTTGCGAATTCCTTGGTCTGACAGAGCAACTAACGAACATTGCCCTGAATGTTGGTCCGAATGATATCCAGTTCTTAGTCAGATGTGACTGAGCTTACCGTTGACAGTAGACGGTACTATCTGCTTTCTGTTAGGGCTGAATGTTGGCCGGCTCTCATAACACCCGACACCCCACATTGTGCCAACGGCTTCGGGTGGAGGAGTGCAATTGGGAGGGCGAAAGCCTTTCCCTAGTGCAAGGAAATGCAACCTAAAAACTAAATGTCATGGCAGGGCAGACGAAGACCTAAACCTTGATCGGCAACAGGTCTAGGATGGAAGCTCCGACAGGCGGACAGAGTATTGATTTGCTGATCGGGCAGCTTCTTCAACTTGTCCTGTTCCAGACGAGGGTGTTATCTTTCTTCTGGAGTAAACTAGACAGGCCGAGGGAGGGATCATACTGTATGCCAACACATGGTATCTAAATTCAGCCCAGGCTTTGATCCTGTATGTGGCTCCATAACTCCATTTTACAAACTATCGTCTGTCAAAACGGGAAGGTGCCAGTCACTGATACTCATACTGAAACATTCACATATACTGTCAGCAACTTGCTTGCGACAGGTCTTTCAGGACTCCCCTACTTTTGCACCGCACGAAATAACAACTCGTGTCATTTGCAAAAGAAATGCAATTTATTGAGAGCTGGTCATTCATAAGCTCTGCGAGCGGCATGCTTCATTGACACTAAACAACATGGATGCAATGAAGGGGTGAGAAATGATACTAGTAATCACAATCTAAATCTAAAGCCTAATATTAACTATTGCCTAGAAACTTATACCCTTTGTCAAGAACACGTCTACTCTCTAATCGTCTCCAGTCTGGTCTGTCCTCACGCTACACATTGCGTGGTCAAGCACGGACGCTGTATCCTCCGTGCATTAGCGAGTCTTGTGTGCATAGCGTCCCCAGCACACTGGCTCGTGAACTTGAGTAACCGGGTACACCACGGTTACTCGTAAGGCCAAGCTTCCCAATGGCTTGGGGAAGCCCTCGCTCAACTGTCCTTAGTGCTCCCTTGGGTGACACAAATGTGTCCCATTGTGAAGCTATTTATAGCGCTGGTGTCTCTCCTGTCTGGTGTCTCCCTACTAGACTTGTCTTAACTCTTATGAACTCTCTAAATACTTATTGGAGATTCTGACAGAATGGTAGATAGTTGCATATACTATGTTGCTGTACTAGAATAGGACACAGTTACGAGTGTATGATAGGAACCTAACTTATGTCAGTCAGTAGCTGAGGCTAGAAGAACTGTTGGATAGCCAGGTAAGTTGTTAGGTGGAGATTTCAGACAGTGATGTGCTTAGCTACTAAGTAAAGAGGGCACTTAATGCTTAGCCACAGGGAATGATGTAACTATTGTGTGTTAACGAAATAGTGAATTCATTTTGTGGAACTGTGGAATTCTGTGAGAAGGTAAGTTCTTCATTGATGATATATATATATATATATATATATATATATATATATATATATATATATATATATATATATATATATATATATATATATATATATATATATATATATATATATATATATATATATGATGTTTCATGATGTATATATATTAGGTCAGGTTATGTGATACTTCTAGGAGCGATACCGAACGCCGAGTGGTTCGACGCGTGATAACAATGCGTTACCGTCGCGATGTAAACATGCGTTCTTAATTCTTTTCTGTACTGTCCTGTTCTGTTCATGCTTGCATAAGTACGAGTCAGTGCTGATGTGATAGATGTATGGAGCGACGAAAGGAGGTTGAAAGAGGCACGGGGACAAATGGGATATGGGGACTGAGAGCAAGTTATGAAAGTATGAGACTAGCGAACCAGGCCAGCCATGAAGTTCGGCCCAGGCCAAGGCTAATCCACTTGGAAGGTCAGAACTGGTGCAGAACCCTTGGAACATGTGGGGAACATGTTTTGCCAAGAAAACTTCTTGACTCTAGGGAAGAGTCTAATAAGAAGAGTTTCGCTACAGGGTGGACAGGATGTTCCACCAGCGAAATGGAGTGTGTACATACTTTATGTGGTCATGTATTATTACTATATCCCGAGTGATGGTACATTGATCGTTATTATGTTTACTATTGAATGTATAATGTAAGGTTGGGGTCCAGGGAAGCCTCACCTTAATGTTTAGTTCTGTTAACTCTAGAACTAGGATAGCTATTGACGTTAGCGACAACTGGTAGATGAATAGGGATATGTGAGACGTAAGATCAGACTCGTCATTCTTGTTACTTACTCTGTTTGACGGGCTGTTCTTTGAGGCCATCTGACATTGACAGATACCCATGCTTTACTACTCTCAACATAGAGATGATGCTCTAGTTAGTTGAATAACTAATTAGCTTGACTGAGGGTTGAGTAGTCAATGATTTGATGCATGTGGACCAATGTTTGGGGCCGAATACTCTCACCGATCGCTCTTCCTTTCAGGAGTTGCCTGTTGAGGAACCAGCCTACTACAATTGTTGTTTGCCTGAAACCACTTCGTGTACCATAGCAAATGGTAAAGACACTTACTTACCACGCCTGACTAAACCACATCATACAACAGGGTGAATCTTCCTGACTGAATGATTCTCACCAAGTTGATTCCAGTGCCCTGAAATTGCACATGTGGGACATGATGGTTTGTTTCTTTTTCTGACAGTTTGAAGATGCTCTATTTCAGCAATGAGATGTTCAGCAACCTGAGCAATCACGCTTAAGTGTAAGAGACAATCGACTGTATACGGAATGATGTTGCTATGTTTACCCAGTGAGATGTATCAAGGTGGGGTAATCTCAGCTCTGGGAGCTCATCAAGTCCAAGTCTATTGTTGATCCGCCTAAACGTCGGAAACTTTAAGCAGAGATTAGCACATAACCTTGTGCCGTACCTACGTCAGAACTAGTGGCAGGTCATGATGAGACCTACACCAGCTTACGTATTGTGACTCTATAAAGTGTTAGCAGGTATATAGGACAACTCATTATTGTCCAAATGAACATTGTTGCAGTGAACTGTGAAATAGGTGCTTGATCCAAATGTGTAACTATAGAGTCTACGAACTGTGAAATGTTTTTCTCATATGACTCTTGTGAACTCGCAGCAGAACTATACTATTACCTAACCAGGGGTACGTGATATTATTCAGGGACCATTAGATTGGTCATTCGCTACAGACATTTATTGAAGTCGAGAGTAACTGGGGTCACCTCAAGGAGGAGGGCCTCCCAGCCAGCTTGTCTACAGAGAACTGTTTAGTGCCTTTAACAGTGACTCATTAGGAAGTGATGGAGTGCAGTTCATCCAGTTGAGTGAGGTCAAGTGGTTAACTCCTCTTGTTGTCGATCCAAGCTCTGGGGACGGAGTGGTCTCCAAGGTTCTAGTCATCTCACTGGAAGGAAGCCGGGTGAGTGGCGGACCGACTGGACGGGACATCTGCATCCAATCTACTTCTCAGCCTGATGATGATTTGAGCCATATCTCTGATTCTGTCTCTACTCTATCCTCTACTTTTGTAAATAGAATTATTCTATCAGGTATTCAATTCATTTCTATATTCTCAAGGGTAGAATAAACTTTGTGTATGTTGACTTATGCTTTGTACAATTATTGAGTGTGGTCTCGGACGATGCCTCATTGTTCATTGTCCCAATTGAGTAGGTAGTTAGTGTGGGGTCTAGAATCTGGAGGGGCTTGTAGACATAATTAACTAATACGAGGTCAACAGCAGAGTAACCAGTGTATCTACCTGTCCAGCCCCTGGGGTCAGAATACACGGGAGTGCTAGAGACACCTCGGGTGTGGTTAACTCACAGTACCCGAGGCGATCTTGTCACAAACAACAACAACAACAACAACAACAACAACAACAACAACAACAACAACAACAACAACAACAACAACAACAACAACACCAACAACTCAACAACAACTCAACAACAACGACAACAACAACAACAACAACACCAGCAACAACACCAGCAACAACAAGAAAAACACAGATCACAAGAAGAAGCACACACATACACACACACACTACACTTACAAGAACACAAGCACAATAAAATCAATTAAACACGGTAGTCTTTGATAATTTACTGCCGTTTATGTATTAATTTGAACATTGGATAATTTATTCCCGTTTATATATTAATTTGAACATTTGATAATTTATTCCCATTTATGTATTAACTTGAAACAAACAAATTGTCTACAATAGGTATCTTGTGCTGCAGCCACTATTGCTTGTATTGTGTGTTGTTGGCAGAAACGTTTCATAGTGGACATGTGTGTCGTGTTTGATTTGTTTGCTGTTTACAAACCTACGGTTTTCGGCGTGTTTGAAGCCATGTTTGCGTTGTATGTTGCTCACGCAGAAGTGTATGTCTTTTTGATGTCTGTTTTGAATGTTGCTGACAAAGACTTATTGTCTCAAGCAGTGTTGGTATTAAGTTATCTTGACAGATAAAGAAGACAATTGTTTCGAAAGGTGTTGACTATAATGTGTGGCGTATAATGTTTTGACTATATTGTGTTGTCTAAAATAAGTAGGTTATTTACTGACGAAGACTATTACATCGAAACGACCTCACTGTCAAAAACAACAATGTTTATAATTTTTAAATCACATCTTTATACATTCATGTAATAATTTTGACTCTAATTAACAAGTTCATTTATACAGACCAAAGTCATTTCTAAAGCAGTCATAGAAACATTGGGAAGAAGTAAAAACACAGAGAAAATAACATGAGGCAGAAACCCACGAGCAAATGTCTGGGCACATGGTATCGCTGTTCAAACACGAGGCGGTACAGGACTTGCGTGCGTCCGGCGATTCCGGCTCTCCACGAATGCATACTGTCACAAAACAAGAGTTAGAGAGTTAGTTGCATATCCTTTACAGGACGTCGCAGTCAACACCAGCAATTTTTGACTGTTCGTGATTTCTTGGCAAGTTTATGTTCACTAGCTTGCCATTGCTTTCTGAACGACCAGCACTCATACGTTTGTATGGGAAACCAACGCAGGGCGATCTCTTTCCAAATCGTCCGCTTACGAATTACACCCGTAACCCCTTAGTAAGAGAACGGCGTTCAAACACAGCTGTTGGCCATATGTTCAGAATGTCATTCTCCCCTATCCAAAATTGTCAGCCTCAAGAGGTGCGTTCAAAATATCATGCCTATAATACTGAAAATCCTTATTTTCTTCCATATTTGAACATAACCTTTACATGCATAGATACATTTTATAGTGTATTTTTATACATGTAAGTGCAAATTAACATGCTGGTGGATATCAAAACTTAAATAACAGCATGTTTTATATTCACAATTGTTATTAACACACCAATTTAATCATATTACAATAAACAAACAGTTAAAACTTCAAAGCATTGTAACTTAATACACGACACCAGAATGCCAGAAAATGGTGCTTCATCAAACAAAACGCTTAATAGAAAACCAGGATATTGTAGATTTGTAATTAACTTCATTCAAATGAAGATTGTAATCAATGAGAACACAGTGATTGTTTTTTCCGCAGCAATTCAGAAATATGCAGAGGAGTGCTTGAGAGGGCACAACGGAGATCATTTTCTACATCTAATCTATTATGTCGTTTCGTTGTAATTTCCAACAGCACCTGACTCTCAAAATTATGATGACACAAATAGAAGCAATACACGGATTTCTTTGTCTGTCACATTTGGTAGGAACTGCACATTAAAGGTCACAAATCCGTGACATGTTTCTCATCGATCACATTTCTTGCTCCAGAATAAGTTTTCAGTTCCAGAAATTCATTTTGACAATCATCAGAAACTTTTTCAACTGATAATGTGAATGGGTTTCCAAACAAATCCAACTCATCATCACTAAGTTCAGTAAAATATCGCTTAGATTCATTTTCTAGTGCTGTTTTTGCAAGTTGTGGAAGTTCTCGGTCTTTACCATCAACAAAAAGAATGGATGAAAGCTTCTCAGATATTGGAAGATTTTCATATTGACCTTTCTTTTCCAATTTTCCAGCGTGCTCATAAAGCTTTCAAGGCATCTACAAATTGTATGATATGTGTATTCCTTCCTTGCATCTGACGATTGAGTTTATTCAGCTGCTCAAAATTTCAACTAAATAGGTAAGGCGCATGATTCTTTCCTAATCATCTAGCCAGGCAAAAAATTCCATCTTCCCCCGAACTTCAAAAAATAATCTGAGCTCATCTCTCAGCTCATATACACGCGCAGTTACATTTCCTCTTCACAGCCATAGAACATTTGTGTTGAAAAGAAGCAAATAGGTGGCCTGCATCCATGTCAATGCATAACTTCTTGAAAAGTCGTGAGTTGAGAGCTCTCCTTTTGACAAAATTAACTAGCTTAAAGGTTTGATCCAAAACCTTCCCCAATGGAGCTGGAAGTGCTTTGGCGGCCAGTGCCTAACGATGGATCATGCAATGAATGCCTTTCACTTTTGGGGCACGTTTCTTCACACTGACTTGAAATCCTGATTTGGTCCCCAACATAGCTGATGCTCCATCTGTACAGGACCCACAAATAGTATCGCGTAGAAGATTTTCTGATTCAAGGAAAGTTGAAATATTTTCCAAAATATCAGAGACCATGGTAGGTGTTTCAAGAGGAGAACAAAATAGAAGCTCTTCTTTAAATGATCATGAATGCCACATCAGTCGATCCATCAATTTGAATTGAATAGAGCCCACATACTGCAGACTTGATCTCTTGCACAACTTGATCCTTGATGTCAATGGCCATATCTCTGATCCTCCTTTGAACAGTAGCGTTTGATAGTGAAACCGCTGTAAGTTTTTTCTCTGATCCATTCCCAACGCAATTTCCACCATTTTGAAACAAGGTTTTATCAAAGTTTCCCCGATTGTATGTGCCCTCCCCCCAACCTCCTTTCTCCCTCCTGGAAAACCTAAAATTCCCCCCTTGAGGGAAATTCCCCCTGGCTGAGTACCACTACTCCAAATGTTAATACTAGATTTCATGATGTTGAAAGCATTTTTGGCCATTCCTATTCTCTGTTTGATTTCTACTTCACTTCTGCCATCATCTGTTATTGCATGTCCAAGGTAGGAGAAACTTGTTACTTGTTCAAGTATCTCCCCGTTTACCGTGATGTCCATTGACGACCTTTCCTTTCCACTGCTAATTATCATAGTTTTCGTTTTCAGAATGGTAATATCTAAGCCACATTCTACAATATGCATGTTTACGTGTTCCACTAGGGTTTGTAACTCTTGCTCGCTTTCTGCTAATGGTATCTTCAGCATATCTAAGATCGTTTATGATTCTTCCATTGATGTTAAGTCCAGGCAGTTCGACTTGTTTAAAAATTCTTAGTGTTACAAGGCTGTGTTACAGTTCGTGGAGCGAGGCAAGGGCGAAAGCAATGTTCGAGTCACAAAGCTTCACATTGAATGCTCAGTAATTGGTCTTCCTACGACTCCTATGATTTTCTCTCCTTGTAGAGGGAAAGGGCAAAAACAATGCTATATATATATATATATATATATATATATATATATATATATATATATATATATATATATATATATATATATATATATATATATTCTCAGGATACTATTAGAAAGAGCTATGGAAGTAAAAACAGTTCTGTACTTATGCTTCATAGCTATGACTTATGAGTTATGAGCTATGAACCGACATCACTGTACTCAGGACATTCATACACCCGCTCCGTCCCCTCGCTCAACAACCAGCGAAGAGTCATACTAATCGTTCCACCCGCCATCTGGTTCGAAGTTATCATGGTCTTCCCTCTCAGTTTTGATATTCGTCCAGAACCCCCGCCGATCCCCAGCCATATCATCCTCTCCACATATGGGTTTGTGCTTCATAGACTACACAAAGGCACTTGACAATGTGAAACATGATGAAATAATACAATTACTAAAGAAACTGAACATTGACGACAAAGACCTGCATGCAATAAAGAACGTATATTGGCAGCAAACAGCAGCCATAAGAATCAACAACCTGGTAGGAACATTTCAGTGCATAAAGAAGGGCGTCTGACAAAGTTGTGTAATGTCTCCTGATTTGTTCTCATTTTACAGAGCACATATAATGAGATCTTCAGAAAATGTGTCAGGGGGATCCAGGTTGGTGGACATAATATAAATATCTGATGTTATGCTAATGGCTTGATAACAACGATTCAGGAGGATCTACAGGAAATGATAGATAAAGTGGTTGTAGAAAGTGAAATAAATGGGCCTTAGTTTGAATAATAGAAAGTCAGAAGTCATGGTGATATCAACGATACAGACAGTGCCTACATGTGCAATTAAAATAAATAACATTATTTGGGGGCAAGTGCAGAAATTCATAAATCTAGGCACATGGATAACATCGGAAGGAAGGTGGATCACAGAGATAAATAACAAAAACATGACAAGCAAAAACTGCATTCTGTCAGACGCAGAACATTGTGTGCAATCAGGTCTTGTCATTGAACGTTAGAAAGAGATCACTTACGTGTTACATAGATTTCTTTTATATGTTACGTATAACCAATGTTAATATATGGCTGCGAATCCTGGACATTTAGCAAACAGCGAAAAAATCCTTGGAAACTGAAGATGTGGTTTTATAGAAGAATGCTGAAACTTAATTGGCCAAAATGAGCAATCTGGATATTTTGAGGGAAGGTAAGTAGCAAAGACAACTTATCACAAACATCAGAAAGAGGCAGTCGTCGTTTTTGGCCACGTTATGAGAAGACAAAAACTGAAACATGTTGTGAAAACCGGAAAGATTTGCGGAAAAAGAGATAGAGGAAGACCGCGTGACAAGATTCTCGACAGTCTTGCGTCATGGCACGGAAGGGAGTCAACACACAGACTGATCCATAACGTCTAAGATCGTAATTTGTGGAGAGGCATAATCACCCACACCAGCCGGCAAGCCACTGGTTAATGATGACGACATTTATCAACATATAACATAGATAAACATACCGGAACATACACATATACATATGCATGTCAACAAACGCATTTCTGTAGGTACACGTCAATATGTAGAGGTCAACTTAAACATTTCTGTGGTTACACGTCAAGATGTAGAGGTCAGCATACGCATTTCTGTAGTTACACGTCAACTTTTGCATTTCTGTAGTTATACGTCAACATACGCATTTCTCTAGTTACACATCAACACACAGAGGTCGCCTACGCATTTCTTTAGTTACACGTCAACATGTAGAGGTCAAAATACGCATTTTTCTATAGTCACACGTCATTATGTAGAGGTCAACCAAAGCATTGCTGTAGTTACACGTCAATATATTGAGGTCAATGTAACAATTTCTGTAGTTACACGTCAAAATATAGAGGTCAACTTACTATTTCTGTAGGTATACGTCAACATATAGAGGTCAGCTTACCCATTTCTGTAGTTACATGTCAACATATACAGGTTAAAGTCCCCATTTGTGTAGTTACACGTCAACATGTAGAAGTCAACATACGCATTTCTGTAGGTGCACGTCAAAAACACATTAAGTAAACATGGTTTAGGAGAACGAAACGAGAAAGGATAGAGACTTGTAGAATGGGCAAATTAACATGAACTGATTGTCGGAAACACCTAGTTTAACCAACATCACAGGATATTATGGACATGGAGAAGTCCTGAGAGCAGGATTAGAAACCCGATCGATTACACCCTGTTAGTTAGTTAGTCAACAGATCATCCTCATTGCACATCGAACCATTCAGTCCATAAGTGCTCGGATCCCCTCCTCAGCAAATCCTGCAGCGTGTAGCGGCTAACGACACCAGTTCTATGTTGGTTTATCAATCTTCTTTGGCTTCCTGCGTAGTGTTCTTGTTTGGCCACCCCTCTTTTAATTTGCTGTTCTCGCAGTCTGGCCATAGTTGTAGATTCACAGTCATCACTTGGTTCTCGCAAAAGTCTGACTTCTCGTAGAGCATTCAGAATGTCAGCCTGGTCCATGGCGCGTCCGCCCTCCACAGTTGCCTTACCTGCGAGCTTGTCAGCCCGCTCATTTCCTTGTACTCTCGCATGCCCTAGCACGAAGATGAAACTAATCTTTGCCAGCCGAGACCGCTCCAGAGACAGCAATCCATTCTCTTCGGATCCACCCCGTCTCTAACCTCTTGAGCATGCTCATTGAGTCGCTAAGGAAACATGCCCTATTGAATGTCTGTGTCTCGAGCCATGTTATTGCTTTGCTTACTGCCATGAATTCCATTAGTCAGGCTATTTACTTGTGGTCTCAGCAAAAGCACCACATTCCTCCTTCACAATTCTCCCTTCGGCCTGAGCCGTAAAGGCCCATGAGCGTCTCACATGTCGGACGACCGACCCATCTGTGTAAATGACAGAATCACCGTCTAGCGAAATCTCGAAAATCAACGCTTGTACTTCCGCCTCCACAGCAGCCGGATTTTGTTGTCTGCATTTTCTGTCTAGTTGGATGCAAACTGAAAAGGACGTGCAGAAATCTGTTGGCACTTGTATCCACTCCTCGCCATGTTCTAAGTCCTCAAGTGAACACACCTGTTAAAGAACTGTCTTCGGCTTGACCCATCCACGACCGTCCTCTTTTTAATCTAGTGCCCTTCACCTTCATAATTTCACTATGCAGTGGATGTTGTGTGTTTGCGTTAATTCTGAGGTAAGCGCGTGCTCTTCAAATTTGGAGTCTGTCTTTAATGGTTGGGAAATCAAGAAGGTGGCGCATCGCCCTGCATGCTGTATCTCTTGTACATCCAAGAATAATGATTACACCCTGATTAACAGAAGGCTTTGAAATGCGTCAACAATCGCAAAAACAGTTTTAAATGCAGACTGTTACAATGACCACAGATTGATTATAAACACATTGAAGGTAAAGTTCAAGAAAATCAAATATATACCAGGAAACACTAAATATGATCTGTGTATATTAAAAATGACAAAGAAATATAAGACAATTTTAACATAGAAGTAAAGAACAGATTTGATGTATTGTCTGATCTAGAGATCACATTTCAAGATGTGGATAATCAATGGGAAGTGCTGAAGAATTCAATCAATTTTGCTGCAGAAACAACTATCCCAAAAGTAAAGAAAGTAGGTCGTAAGAAATGGATGACTGAAGACATTTTAAAACTAACGGTAGCAAGAAGACACAACAGAAATAATCCTGACAAATATGAAGAGATTCACAGAAAAGTCAGACAATTATGTAAAGAAGCATGGCTTGAAAATAAAATTGCATAGAAATTGAAAAACAACACAACAGTAAAACTACCATAGTAATGCACAAAAGAATTCAGGTGCTTACTAATAAAAGAATACATATATCAACAGGCTGCCTGAAAACAAAAGATGGAAAAATCATAATAGAAAAATATGAGATTTTACGTACATGGTCAGATTGTGTAAAAAATAACCTTTATGTTTATACAAGAGAAGAACGTTATGATACTCGGAGAGATAATGAAGGATCATCAATTCTGATGATAGGAGTTCAGAACACTCTTCTTCTTCTTCTTCATAGTTCCGAGCCAT
The DNA here is from genome assembly GCA_014155875.1 of Cepaea nemoralis. Taxonomy (NCBI): domain Eukaryota; kingdom Metazoa; phylum Mollusca; class Gastropoda; order Stylommatophora; family Helicidae; genus Cepaea; species Cepaea nemoralis. The sequence continues at coordinate 21,510 of JACEFZ010023847.1, forward strand.
TGAGGTTCTTTGCTGCAGATACAATCCGTCTCCATTCGTCTCTCTGGTTGACCTTCTCTTGCCAGTCGTTGATTCCAAGTGCTTGTAGGTCTGTATATATATATTATCTCTCCACCGTCTTCTTGGTCTACCTCGGGGTCTACGGTTATTTATGTCCTGAGTGTAAGCGAGTTTTGTTTCCCTATTATCTTCCATTCTTTCTATATGCCCCAGCCATTGTAGTCTATTAGCCTTCATGATACCAGTGATTAGCGGGGACTTTAAACAGATCATAAATATCTTCGTTACTTCTTCTTTTCCACTCTCCACTTTGTGTATCCCTAATGGGTCCAAAGATGCGTCTTAAAACTTTGTTCTCAAAGGTTTGTAACAAGGCTTCGTCTCCTTTCGTTGTACTTCAGATTTCAGAGCCATACAGCACAACTGGTCTGATCAATGTTTTGTATATTGTGATTATGGTGTTACAAGATAGCTCATTTGATTTTAGTAGATGTTGTAGTGCATAGTATATCTTATTTCCACAATTGATTCTAGTTTGTATTTCTTCCCTTATGATGTTGGAGCTGTTGAAAATTTGTATGTGGCCAGAACACTCTTAACTATATAACAATCAGGCAACACCCCGGGTCCAGACAACATCTCAACAGACATGATCATTGTCCTAGAACAGTGGTTCTCAACCGGTGGAGAATTCTCCTGCCCCCCCCCCTCCTCGGGAGGAATTTTAGGGTTTCCGGGGGTGGTGGGCGGATGAGAATTAAGATTATTACAAAATCGTGTTAATACAAGAACCGATTACTTCATATTGTTTTTCCCAACATAATTTACGGTTCTGTACTTCTTGCCATTCTGAAATTTGTTTTATAACGTAAGTAGACCCGTAAATCACATTTTATGTAGACGTCTATGCTTGTTCTGGTATGTGTTATTAAATTTAGCTACCATTTGTTACATATACTAAGGGGGATTTAAAGGGAGGACATACGAAAAAGGGGGGGGGGGCGTTCTGAATATATGGTGAAGGGGGGGGGGGTATGGGCCAAAAAAGGTTTAGAACCATTGCCCTAGAAGAATATAGAATAGATCAAGTCACCAGACTGCTAAACACAATATATGATACTGGAAATATACCTCCTGAATTATGTATTCTATATTTATTGCAATCCCGAAGACATCAGGAGCCTTGGAATGTGATCAATATCGAACAATTAGTATAAAGAGCCATATCACAAGATTTTACTAAGAATTATCATGCAAAGTTAGGAACGAAAATACAACCCGAAATAGGAAAAGAATAATGTGGGTTTGTAGAAAGCAAGGGTACAGTAAATGCTGTGTGTATGCTGACAACATTAACTAAACGCTCTTTTGCAGTGGTTCTCAACCGGTGGGGAATTTCCCCCCACCCCTCAGGGAGGAATTTGGGGGTTTCCATGGGGTGGGGATGAAGATTATTTCAAGATAGCGTTAATACAAGAACCGATTACTTGATCTTGTTTTTCCGTTCATACTTTACGGTTCTGTACGTCTCACCCCTTCTAAAATTCATTTTATAAAGTAAGTAGACCCACAAATCACGTTTTATGTGGACGTCTAGACTTGTTTTAGTATGTGCTTCCATTATTACGTATACTGTGTTGGGGCGGGAGGGGAGGAATTTTTAGGTAGGAGATACGAAAGGGGGGGGGGGATGACTTTCTGAAATTATGGTGAAGGGGGCACGGGCCAAAAAAGGTTGAGAACCACTGCTCTATAGAATTAAACAAAGACTTATATCTTTGCTTTATCGACTACACAAAGGCTTTCGATAAAGTAAGACTTGTCATCATGATGGAGATGCTTGCAGATCTGCAAATCGACTGGGAAAGACCTTAGACTCATAAAAAAAAACATATGGAAACAACAAGCTGCCATAAGAATTGATAATGAAGTAGGTCAATATCAGCCTATTAACAGGGATGTATAGTCTCCAGATCTTTTTTCCCTGTACAGTGAAAGTATTGACAGAAATGTTGAAGATATGAAAGGAATCAACATTGGGGGAACATAACATCATATACATTTAGTAGATGCGATTGTTTCACACAGTGAACAACTTGGGTTATAATTAAATTGTAAGACGACACACATTATGGTCGTCACCAAGAAGAAGGAAATACCACAATGTAATATACAAGTAAATGGGAATATTCTTAAACAAGTGATTCGGTACAATTATCTCTGAACAGTCATAAAATCTGATGGGAGATGCCTTGAAGAGATTAGAACAAGAATTGCCATTGCTAAGGTAGCTTTTTGCAAGATGAAGAACATACTGACCAATAAAAAAGATATCAATTGAAACGAGAAAAAAAGAGTGTTGAAGTACTACATAGAACCTGTACTTTTATGTGGATGTGTAGCGTGGACAATGAGCAGACAAGCTGTGGAAATGTGGTTAAGTCACAATTTTTTGGGCATGTTATGAGAAGAAATGAATTGGAGAACTTGGTGACAACTGGCACGATCGAAGGGAAGAGACCAAGGGGAAGACCAAGAAGTAAATGGATGGCTTTGCCACGTGGCATGGTCGAGACAGAAACACGTAGCTGATCCACGACTCTGGTCATCGAGTGAGATGGCAAAACATGACAGCCCACGCTTATCGGCATGACAAATGATGGATGGATGGAAACGGATTAGAGAAATCCGACGTAGGCAGTCAGAGCTTTTTTTTCTTGGTCACGTTGTGAGAAAACATAAATTGGAGAACTTGGTGACAAGTGGTAAGATCGAGGGGAATAGAACAAAGAAAGGACAGATAAATAAATACCTGGATGGCTTGGCCACGTTGTATGGTCGAGACAAGAACAATGAGCTGACCCACGATTCTGGTGATCGAGTGAGATGGCTAAACAGGACCGCCCACGCTTCCCGGCATGGCACATGATGATGATGATGATAATGATGAGGTACACGTCAACATACAGAGGTCGCCTACGCGTTTCTGTCTTTACACACCAACATATAGAGGTCAAAATGCACATTTCTGTAGTTAACGTCAACATGTAGAGGTTAATTTACCCATTTCTTTAGTTACATGTTAATGTATAGATATCAGTCTATACATTTGTGTAGTTAACGTCAACATACGCATTTCTGTAGTTACACATTAACATACAGAGATCAACCTACACATTTCTGTAGCTACACATCAACATACAGGGGTCAGCATCCACAAACACCCTCAAGCAGAACTGCAAACAACAGATCTTGCAAATAGACCATTTGAGAAAATTTCGGTAGATATCGTAGGTCCTTTAAACTATGTTACATCAAGAGGCAATAGATTCAGTCTAACTGTCATTGATCTATGTACTAGATGGCCTGAGGCGATTCCGCTTAGAAATATTACATCTAAAGACGTGATGGAAGTTTTCTTCCATATTTTCGCAAGAATAGGGTTTCCTGACACGATTCTATCAGATAGAGGAAGCCAGTTTATTTCTGCTGCCACTCAAGCCTTTAATAAAATGTTAGGTGTGAAACAGTGCTTTAACAGCCCCTATCACCCTCATTCAACGGGTATAATAGAGAAAATGAACGGTGACCTCAAACACATGTTGGCGAAAGTCACCCAAGAATACCCAAATGACTGGGACACCTTTCTACCTGCCATCCTTTTCGCTTATCGAGAAGTACCTCACTCTAGCACAGGTTTTTCACCATTTGAGCTAGTATATGGAGCCAAACCTCGCGGCTCATTATCAATTTATCACACTTTGTTAACTGAACTAGAAAATGATCAGAAAGCATTGTCACCTTATGAACATGTAACGACTTTACGTGACAGGATCATGAGATCTTGCATATTAGCAAAAGAATCATTGAGACATACTGGTTCCATCTATAGAGAATATGCAAACAGAGGAAATAGGACAATAAATTGACACCTGGACAGGACGTACTATTACTCTTGCAAAGTGACAAACATCTTCTGACAGACTCATGGCAAGGACCGTTTAAAGTACTGAGACAAATTTCGACAGTGGACTACGAAATTGCAATAAACAACAAACATAAAATATCCCACATTAACATGTTAAGACCCTACTACAACAGAGACAAGGACCAAGACGAAACTGCAGCAAGCACAACCATAGTGGACCACATAGACTCAGACGACACCGACGAAGTACTAGTTCCAGCACTTGACACGACAAGACATAAAACTATCTCCTCATCTTTCTCAGACTGAGACCGACAACTGCAGACAACTGGTAGAAGAATATAAGTCTATCTTCTCCAATCATCCAGGACAGACAGATTTAGTACAACATCAAATCATATTAACAACTCAGGTACCAATAAAATCCAGACCGTATTCGATACCCATACACTACAAGGACAAGATACATCAGGAAATTTTAGAACTAGAGTCAAACAAAATCATTAGAAGATCACAATCACAGTATTCTTCTCCTATAGTGATTGTCAAAAAGAAGGACAACTCAATACGCTTATGCGTAGACTACAGGAAACTTAACGCAATAACACAGTTAGATTTAGAACCCATGGTTAACTGTGAAGACATACTGACTGAGATGACACACGACAAATACTTCACAAAACTTGACATGACCAAAGGGTATTGGCAAATACCCATGACCGACGATTCCATACACTTGACAGAATTTGCAACACATTGGGGATTATACGAATGGTGTAAACTACCATTCGGGCTAGTCAACGCCCCAGCAACATTCGCACGCATGACACGTGTTACTAGCAGACATACCGAACATACTTTCCTACATGGACGACATCTGTGTACATACTAGGACAATGACGGAACAATTGACAACACTCCGACAAACATTTGAACGTATCAAACAACACGGCCTAACAGTGAAACCATCCAAGGTAGAAATCGCCTATCACGAAATTACATTTCTTGGCTATAAAGTTTGTAATGGATTTGTCACCACAGATGACAACATTGTATCCAAGATTCTAAAATTGTCGCTTCCGACAACCAAAAAGGAAATACGAAGCATGTTGGGTCTACTCAATTATTACAGACGATTTATTCCTGATTTTGGGGTTTGACAGAAAGTTTTACAAATTTACTAACCAAAGATAAACCAAATAAAATTGTAAACAGCGAGTGCCTGAGACCTGCATTTACAAAGTTTTGTCATACTTTTCGACTAAGCCCATTCTTAAATTGCCAAATTTGGAAATTCCTTTCAGATTGAGGACTGACGCAAGCTCCATAGCCATAGGGCGGTTTTGTTGCAGTCTTATGATGACATCCTTCACACAATTTTTTATGTCAGCCGCAAACTGACACCGAGAGAACGCAGATTTTCAACTCCTGAATTGGAGGCTTTGGCTTAATTTTTTCCATCAAAAGATTGTCTACATATTTGTTAGGTCGTCATTTCATTGTAGAAACAGACAACAATCCATTAATCATTATTAAGACAGGGACACCAACAAACCACAGAATAGCAAGATGGTCTTTACTGCTCCAAGACTTCAGTTTTGAAGTGAGGCACATCAGCGGTACACAGAATACGATTGCAGATTTGCTCTCCAGATGTCCACCCGACACGTCCGAAAATAGGCTACCTATGACTGAGCGCACAGATTAAATGAGTCAATATCTGTGATTACTTAGAGCGCTCAGAAATCACAACCCAGCAAAGTAATGTGTAACATAACTACACATCGCTGGCACACATAACTGTGATAAGGACAGTGTCCTCTTGTTTATTATAAATTATATTTTTAATCCGTAAGCATGGTAAATATATGTGTGATTAGAATGAAAAGTGACGATATTTTAAACACTTGTTAACATTTATACGAATAGTACTACGAGTGATTACAAAACTTGCCTGAAGTCAACTTATGGTAACATCCTCAGTACCTGCGCTTATGAATACGATTGATATAAGCCCAGCAGAGTGTTCAAATATTTTAAATCGTATGAGAGAGACGACGACATACGAATTCAACACATTCAACAGAACAGTTGCATCTATACTTCCAGAGAACATTGTTATCCAAACTTGTGAACGTGTGAACAGTTCATCCGTAATTCCATAGAACATTGTTATCCAAATTTGTGAACGTGTAAACAGTTTAATCCGTACTTCTACATAACAGTGTAATCCAAACAGGTAGAAGGACAATGTGTTACTCCAAAATTGTTACACATCAAATGTGTACTTCCGTTACTTTTTGAAATTAATTAATAAATTTAGAAAACTAGCAGACTATACGATAATTGTCACAAAGTAATGACACGTAATATAACTTTGTGAGACTAAATTTACATATACTTAATTGTATGAGAGGATTTTTAGATTTGTAATCTGAGAATCATTGATTGATCAACTTGTTCTCAATAGTACCAACTAGATCACTATTGACAAGAAGCATCAAACTATGACGCTTAGAACTTAACTTATAAATGTACTTTATGTTTTTGAAAGTCCCCAAAGTGTTTCACAATAACATCTAAGGGAAACAATTTGAAATATTGGGTCAATGTAAACATGAATATAGTACTTTGTTCATAGCACCAGAACGGCAACACATAGCAAGATTACATCAACTATGCGTGAACTATAATTACTGAAGTTGTGGACCAGCATACGATCATCCGACCATATCGGTTGGGGTCTAATGCTGAAGTCACCTTAGAGAAAAGATGACTTGCGGCCTGACATGTCTCTTTTTGTGATTTTTTTTCTTTGTCGGGAGGTAGTTGCTTTGCTTGGAAGACAGCGAAGTCGCGGATAGCTACCGGACTGGCTAAGTCCGTCAGCAACCTACGTAAATGTCCAACGAGGGGATTGTACTTGTTGAGTGTAGCTTTATGGAAGCACTGAAGAGAAGATATATCATGTAAATTACCCACGATACTTCAACAAACTCCAAAGAGTCACCTAAGATGACAAACGGTGGGTCGATTCTGACTTTTCATTAGTAGATTAACCCAACTTCAAATAGCCAATAATGAAAGGATACATCTTTCATTCGAGGAGCGGCGGGAGAATGTCAGAATCTTCCCCGCGTCTTCATCACTGGCGCCTGGCAATGACCGCCAGGTACGGCCGTGAAGTGCAGTAACACTTACGACGCAGTAACAGGGGCAGGGTATGCGTGGTACACGGAGACCACGAGAGGAGAAAGCTGGACCAACACGGGCTCACTGCGGCTAGCGGTCATACGTGGAAAGATAGCAGTGCACGTATTGAGTGTATGAGTTGACGCTAGATGAGAGAAAGCCTGTTGAGTATAGAAAGACTGAGTGCATGATATGTAATATTGCATTCATGAACTGATGTATTATATATATATATATATATATATATATATATATATATATATATATATATATATATATATATATATATATATATATATATATATATATATATATATATATAGTATATATATATATATATGTGTGTGTGTGTGTGTGTTGAAATGGCATTATCGCCGAGTTGAGCGACGCCAGTTATGATTGCTGTTTGCGAGAAGTGCGATTAAAGTAGTTGAGAGATGTCACCGTGTGTTATGTACATTCATTCTGTGTGAGTGATTGTTATCACATCTGTTAGTCACCACGAGCCTTTATTGATTGCAAACCAGGACTCTGACACACATCATCATCTAGAGGTCAATAAACGCATTTCTGTAGTTACACGTCAACATATAGAGGTCAACTAACGCAATTCTGTAGATACACGTCAATACACGCATTTCTGTAGGTATACATCAACATGTAGAGGTCAAAATATGCATTTCGGTAGTTACACTTCAGCATGTTGGCGTTAAGCTACGCATTTCTGTAGTTACATGTCAACATACGCATTTCTGTTGTTACACGTACAGAGGTTACGTTTCGCATTTCTGTAGTTACAGATCAACATATAGAGGTGAAGTTCCGCATTTCTGTAGTTACAAATCAACATATAGGGGTCAACATACAGATTTCTGTAGCTACACATCAACATATGGAGGTCAACCTACGCATTTCTGCAGTGACACTTCAACATATATGCATATAAACATAATATTGCTTGAGGTTAGTTTCCCAGTGTTCCATCGGTGAACGCACTCCGACTTCTGGAGTACTTGTGATTTATGTTCCCATGTCAAGGACTAGAAGTCAAGGTTTTAGTCTAGCTGACCTAAAAGGTTTAAGCGTGTTAAATCACTTCTTATGTTGACCCCTGTTAAACCACTCAGCCAAGCTGACCTCCCGGTATTAATGAAATCAATGAAATAATTATCAAATTATGAAAGAAGAACAGACATAGTAACATGCAGGGCATGCAGATATGATTCCCAAATGCCTGGCTCTGATAGTTATCTAACAATAACTTACTGGAGCTGCAGGCAGTCTGCTTGTCCTGGCACACATATTGGCAGAAACGGTCGTCACTATCAGGCAAAAATGATGCAACAGACGCCACTGTGGCAAACACGATTAGGAGCTTCAACATGGTTGGTCTTGGTGGTTGTGTGACTTGGTTTCTGCTTGTATCAATAGACAGAGATGTTTATTTAAAAAAAACAACAACAACAACTCTCTCTCTCTCTCTCTCTCTCTCTCTCTCTCTCTCTCTCTCTCTCTCTCTCTCTCTCTCTCTCTCTCTCTCTCTCTCTCTCTCTCTCTCACTCACTTACTTTCTGGTGGTTGTGTGACTTGGTTTCTGCTTGTGTTAATAAACAGAGATGTTTATTTAAAAAAAAACATCTCTCTCTCTCTCTCTCTCTCTCTCTCTCTCTCTCTCTCTCTCTCTCTCTCTCTCTCTCTCTCTCTCTTTCTCTCACTCACTCCCTTTCTGGTGGTTGTGTGACCTGGTTTCTGCTTGTGTTAATAGACAGAGATGTTTATTTTAAAAAAAACCTCTCTCTCTCTCTCTCTCTCTCTCTCTCTCTCTCTCTCACGCACTTACGTTCTCTCACTCACTTACTTTCTCTCTCTCTCTCTCTCTCTCTCTCTCTCTCATTTTTTTCTCTCTCACTTTCTTTCACTTTCTCCCTCCCCTTTTCTCTCTAACTCTCTCTCACTTTCTCTCTCTCCCACATTCTCTCTCACTTTTTCTTTCTCACACACTCTCTCTCTCTCTCTCTTTCGCTCTCTCTCACTTTCTTTCTCTCTCACTTTCTCTCACTTCTACCCCCTTACTCTCTTTCTCTCTCTCTCTCTCGACTTCTATCCCCTTACTCTCTCTCTCTCTCTCTCTCTCTCTCTCACACACACACACACACACACTTTCTCTCACTCTCCCCCTCTCATATACTTTCTCTAACTTCCCTCTCTCTCACTTTACCTCACTCTTCTCACTCTCACACTCTCTCTAACTTATTCTCTCTCACACCATTTTCTCACTCCCCCTCTCTATCACACCCTTTCTCTCTCTCTCCCCTCTCTCTCTCTCTCTCTCTCTCTCTCTCTCTCTCTCTCTCTCTCTCTCTCACGTTTTTCTCTCTCTCTATCTCTCTCTCTCTCTCTCAAAGAACAAACACTTCCTCTCACTCACTCTCTCACACACTTTCAATCACTCTCTCTCTCTCTCTGTTACTATTTCTTATTCTCAGTCTCGCCCACTCCTTCTTACTTTTTCTCTCACTCCCTCCCACGTATCTCACTCAATCCCTGTTTCACTAACTCTCTCTCACTTTATGTATCACACATACTCCTCACTCTCACTCTCTCTAAATATTTCTCATTCTCAGTCTCTCACACTCATTCTCACTCTCTGTCTCCCTCTCTCTCTCTCTCTCTCTCTCTCTCTCTCTCTCTCTCTCTCTCTCTCTCTCTCTCTCTCTCTCTCTCTCTCTCTCTCTCTCTCTCTCTCTCTCTTACACTGTCTCTAACTACGGTGTCACTGTTTCTCTATCCCACTTTTTCTCTATACTCCCGATGTCACTTTCCGCCCCACGGCTAGGTTTTCAAATCGGTTCTTCATATGGTGTTCTGGAAAATTGAGGAACTTTTCAGCTTGTATTAGCATTTTCGCATCTCTGTGCTCTCTCAGTGCTTGTATCCTCCCCATCTTCTCCATCTTCACTATTGGGGCTGATCTCATTCCGCATGTAGTGACTCTAAGTGCTTGATGTTGCACCTTGACAAGATCTTGTACTGTGGGTGTCGATGTTGAACCCTACGCAGTTGTCCCGTATTCCAAGTGTGGTCGTATGCTCTGTTTATAAACTTTTGCTATTTTCCCATTGGCTCCCCATGTGGCTTCACTTAGTTTTCTCAGGGTAGCTATTTTCCTTCTGGCTTTTGCTACTGCTTTATTGATGTGCTTTCTCAATGTCAGCTTGTTATTAAATGTTACTCCAAGTTATCTTAGTTCTTTATCTTCTCTTAGGGGGTATTCAATTTATCCAGATGATGCCTGCCTTTTGTTTTGGAGAGGGTAAATAGAGCGGTGCTGCACTTGTCAGTGTTTATGCTGACACACCATCTATTTGCCCATGCAACGAGTTCATCTACAGCCAATTGTAGCGATCTGATCATCAGCATACGTTGCCGCTTTAATTCCATGTAGTAGATTAGCAACAATATCATTGATGAAGATTAGAAATAGTGTGGGGGACAGGACTCCACCCTGGGGAACACCGTGACGCAGTAGTACTTTCTTGCTCTTGAGTCCATCTTTCTGTACTCGGGCTCTTCTGTTGTGCAATTATACTTTCACCCATTTGTACATTCTTCCATTGACTTTACACTTTCTCAGTTTCTTCATCAGAACTTCTTTCCAGACTTTGTTAAAGGCTTTCTTTAGATCTATCCATGCTGCATGCACCAGTTTCTTCTCTTGGATTGCATCCTCAATTTCTTGAGAGAGGTAGGTTGTCTGATCTTCCGTAGAGTAGCACTGACAAAAGCCAGACTGCTGTGGCATTAAAAATGTTTTCACTTTCAATCTACCACTGCAGTCTCTGATTGATGATGCGCTCCAATGGTTTGCAGAGACAGCTGGTGAGGCTAATTGGTCTGTAGCTGAAGGAACTGGAACTGTTTTCCCCTGATTTTAAGAGAGGTACCATGATTGCTTCTCTCTAGACTTGTGGAACGCTGCCTTACGTCCAGCAGCTAATGCAGCAACTTTGTTTTGGCTATTGTTCCTAGGTTCTTAATCATTTCATTGGATATATCTTCGGCTCCTGGTAACTTTCTCATTTTAGTTTTGATATTGCTAGCTCCAGTTCGCTGATCGTGATAACTCATGTTTCATCACGTAAATTGCGTGGCATACTGATTTCTGTGGTGCGCCACCTGGCTGGTTGCCTCCGTCTTCAGCACCTTTCCTTTGCTGGAGTAGACTGTGGTCTTACTCGAGTTTAGATATATATGCGCATACACACGCACTATTTAGAGCATTCTAGTAATGTTTTTACGGCGTCAGACACTCGCTGCCGCCCCTTCTCCTATTAGTTAAAACAGTCCCGCCACGTGAAGGCCATGAGGCAAGAAACAACAAACACAGCTCGGCAAGAAACACGGCTCGGCGACGGAACAGTCAATGTCGCGGAGGTTTCAGGGCTTCTTTAACTGGCAGGCACCTCGGACAGTCCATTCTGCTCCGCGACAACATACTGGTGTCTGAGATCGATATATCCGACTGGAACAGTGATACCCTGCAAGTTCAGGCATTAAGAATAATGACGCCAGTACAGCTTGTAATCGTGAACGTTTATGCGCGAAATGGGAAGGTCGACGTGCGACAATGGCAGTTTTTTTCCGATATGGATGAAAGGCATATCATCTACTGTGGGGACTTCAATGCCAGAGGCAGTCAATACGGGAATTGCATCACCAATAGACAGGGAGAAGATCTTGAGGACGTCCTAGCACCTGCTGCCCTAGTCTGTCTGAATGATGGGAAGGTCACTAGAATAGCCACTGGACCAGGTGACTCTGACAGCGTAATTGATTTGGCTCTGGTGTAGCCCACCATCGCACCATGGTGCCGGTGGGGCACACTGGGATACCACGACAGTGACCACTACCCTTGTATTATCCTGATAGAGAAAGACAGGGCCAGGAGTCAAGGAAACAAGACAAATGCCTTCCCGTGCGACAACACTGGTCAAGACGCCATAAGCAACATCAGAAGAAGAATACTAACTGCCTCCAGCAGGAGACGAGAAAGATGGTTGCAGCCACCATGGTGGAATGGAGAGGTCGAGAAGGCATGGCTGGGAAAGAGGCAGGCTGTCAAAGACTGGCAAAAAGCCAGAAAGGCTAACATGCCACAGTTTGAGTTGGCGAACCTGAAGACTGAGGTCCATAGGACGATGACGCTATTCAAATCCTGCGCCAAATATGCCAAGGCCGAGAAATGGGACGAGTTCTGCAGGAAGGTGTGCTCCGAGCGATCTCTTACGACATTCTGGCGCCTCCATAAGAGCATGAACGGTGCTGCACAACGTAAGGGTATTCCAGACTTTCAAGGCACAGACCTCACATGAAACAAGTCGGATGCGGATAAAGGTAAGGCCCTTCTTGCACGCTACATAGGGCAGACTGACCAGAAAGACGAGCCCGCCAGACAGAGGACCACAACGACACTTTCTCAGTGGTGCGAGGGTGTCGGGACAGACGAAGAACGCGTAATCACAGCTGAGACAATACGTACGATGCTCAAGAAATCACCTAACACCGTCCCAGGCCCAGACGGCATCCAATATGGTGACCTACTGGTGATGTCAGATGATGACATGGAAGACTGGCCAGAGAATTCAACACCAGTATCCAGAGGGGTCAGATCAAAGAGGAATGGCTACACAGCTACTTGCTACCGCTGCCAAAGCTGAACAAAGACCATTCCAAGATAAGCGGCTACAGAATCATTACGATGCAGAACACTACTGGCAAGCTACTGGAGAAGATTGTAGCACACAGACTTGCTTGTGACTTGGAACAACTCGGCTGCTTCCCGCCCACACATGGAGGATACAGACGTAACAAAGAGTCATGGCTGAATGCGGCGATCTTTGCTCAAGATGTTTACGAAGAATTTCAGGTCAGAGAAGAGACATGGGCGGCCGCCATAGACTTAGAGGACGCACACAATAGAGTATCCTTCGAGCACTTGATGCAAACCCTCCTCAGACTGAAAGTACACCCCCACCTTGTACGATGGATAGCTGCAGTTCTGCTCCAAAGGAAGGTGGTGCTAAGATGTGGGAGTTGGTCTTCTGAGTCGACAACGATATGTCCAGGATTGCCGCAGGGTTCACCACTGTCACCAGTACTTTTCAACGCGTGTACGGTGCTGATCACTGAACAACAGTTGGACGGGAGGAGTAGGACTCTGTCATTTGCTGAAGACATTTTCGTGTATCGACAGGGTCGAGATAGACAGGTGGTTAGCCAATGATATGCAGGGTGAACTAGATCAAATTTCCTCATGGTGTGCTGATGCCGGTGCCCTTGTCAACCCTGCAAAGGTATCGGTTACATGGTTCTCCCTAAACAATCATATTGTGAACACAGACCTGCCGGCAGTAAGAATGGATGGGAGCGTTTTGAGTAGAACCCAGTCAATGACATATCTTGGCATGAGGCTTGATCGTAGCCTGTCCTTCAGAGATCATGTCGATTATGTCATAACGAAAGCTCGTAAAGGTTTGTCAACAGTGAGAGTCATGGCGACTGCCAATATCGAGCAAAGACTGCTAATACTTCTGTTCCAAGGACTTGTGCTTTCACCCATCGAGTATGCCCTGGCCATCCTCACTGTCAGCCCTACACAGATTGGAAGACTTGAAAAGGTACAAAACGAAGCCATGCGCATCATTTTGGGCTGCACGAGAGACACCAGCTGTGTAGCAATGAGATACCTCCTTGACTTCCAGACAATGGAACACAGGATCAAGATCTGGAGAGCTCGTGCATACTTAAAAATAGGTGCAGATGAGCAGCACCCTCTGCATGACGCTATATTCAGAGAAAAGGGTGACAGGCTAAAGAGGGGCAAATCATGAATGGGTCTGGCGGAAGATGTCGTCAGACAGGTCTGCAGTCTTACCAGTATCAACCCCGGCAAGGAATGGGTGACGGTTCCTCCAGCTTTTAAGTAAACTTTCTCCTGCCTTATCACCCTCGACAGGTGGTGCAGAGAGCAGAACCCTGCCGCTGTCAATGCAGAAGTCAACGCGCTCATCTATGAACACTCAGATAGTCCCGAAGTGCTCATCTATACAGATGGATCTGTTGTAAAGCAGCAGAGAAGTGCGTGGGCATTTACAGCCAGTTCAGCGGACCGAACCTTTCAAGAATCCAGTGGTGCCCACTCTATCACCACGAGCAGCATGACGATGGAGGTGATGGCAGTTACACAGGCTTTTATATGGCTGGAATCACAGCATTATACCAACGTGTGTGTTCTTAGTGATTTAATGAGCATGATTCAGAAGGTCGAATCTGGATCTCTACGTAGACAGTGGACTGAGTCGCTGCGGAAGTCTGTTGTCCGTAAAGTCATCTTCATCTTCGTCCCGGGACATGCGTGAGTCAAAGGAAATAAAGGAGCTGATAAACTGGCTGGCTCTGCACCCCCTGTAGATGGCCAGCCCATGGATCGTGCCGATGTTATTAACGTCCTTAAAGATATGTCGAGAACAGAGGACTTTGACGTCAGTGAATCCACATCGCTGTCCAGGATGAACGACTTGGGAGTAAGAATCGGCACGGCCAGACGCGAGAGGTACATCGGGAAAACGCGTCAACCAACACAGAATTGGCACTATTAGCCACGGACGCTGATGCATATACTGGGGGAGGGGGGATCTGAGCACATATGGACATGTCCGGAGTGCACTGAAGATACCACAACTGATAACTGATAACTGAAGGCCAGGAGTTGGACTTTTGCTGCAAGAGGTGATGAATGCACGAGCCATGGGGTAGTTAGCAAGGTTTGGCGCTCAAACCAACTCTGCATGGCCAGCTATTATAACATCAATTTTGAACCACACCCCCCCCCCCCAACTCTGCGTCCCCGGCTATATAACAACAGTGTGGAAACACTCTCTCTCTCTCTCTCTCTCTCTCTCTCTCTCTCTCTCTCTCTCTCTCTCTCTCTCTCTCTCTCTCTCTCTCTCTTTCCAACTCTGTGCCGCCGGCTATATAACATGCTATTTGGAACCAATCTCTCTCCTCAACTCTGAGCCCCGGCTTTATACGAGCGATTTGGAGCCACTCTCTCAGTGATTAAACTTCATGCCATAAGGAGTATTGGGTAGATAATACCTCATATTTTAAATCCGACCAGCCCCCCAGGGTTGATATCCTACCGACAGTTTTTAACTTCACGTGAAATGTCCGAGTCCCACTAGTAGGCTTGGTCGATCTGATAAGAACATATCAATGTCCGAGTCCCACTAGTAGGCTTGGTCGATCTGATAGCACATATGAATGTCCGAGTCCCTCTGGTAGGCTTGGTTGATCTGATAGAACATATCAATATCCGAGTCTCACTGGTAGGCTAGGTCGATCTGATAGCAAATATCAATGTCCGAGTCCAACTGGTAGGCATGGTCGATCTGATAGGACACATCAATGTCCGAGTCCCACTGGTAGACTTGGTCGATCTGATAGCACACATCAATCTCCGAGTCCCACTGGTAGGATTGGTCGATCTGATAGCACACATCAATGTCCGAGTCCAATTGGTAGGCTTGGTCGATCTGATAGGATACATCAATGTCCGAGTCAAACTGGTAGGCTTGGTCGATCTGATAGGACACATCAATGTCCGAGTCCCACTGGTAGGCTTGGTCGATCAGATAGGACACATCAATGTCCGAGTCCAACAGGTAGGCTTGGTCGATCTGATAGGACACATCAATGTCCGATCCAACTGGTATGCTATGTCGATCTGATAGCACATATCAATGTCCGAGTCCAACTGGTAGGCTTGGTCGATCTGATAGGACACATCAATGTCCGAGTTGAAATGGTAGGCGTCGTCGATCTTATAGCACATATCAATGTCCGAGTCCCACTGGAAGGCTTCGTCGATCTTATAGCACAATATGAATGTCCGAGTCCCACTGGTATGCTAGGTCGATCTGATAGCACATATCAATGTCCGAGTCCCACTGGTAGGCTTGGTCGATCTGATAGCACATACCAATGTCCGAGTCCCACTGGTATGCTAGGTCGATCTGATAGCACATATCAATGTCCGAGTCCCACTGGTAGGCTTGGTCGATCTGATAGCACATATCAATGTCCGAGTCCCACTGGTAGGCTTGGTCGATCTGATAGCACATATCAATATCCGAGTCCCACTGGTAGGCTTGGTCGATCTGATAGCACATATCATTGTCCGAGTCCCACTGGTAGGCTTGGTCGATCTGATAGGACAAATCAATGTCCGAGTCCAACTGATAGGATTGGTCGATCTGATAGAAGATATCAATGTCCGAGTCCCACTGGTAGGCTAGGTCGAACTGATAGCACATATCAATGTCCGAGTCCCACTGGTAGGCTTGGTCGATATGATAGGACAAATCAATGTCCGAGTCCAACTGGTAGGCTTGGTCGATCTGATAGAAGATATCAATGTCCGAGTCCCACTGGTAGGCTAGGTCGATCTGATAGCACATATCAATGTCCGATTCCCACTGGTAGGCTAGTTCGACCTGATAGCTCATATCAATTTCTGAATCCCACTTGTAGACTAGGTCGACCTAATAGCACATATCAATGTCCGAGTCCCACTGGTAGGCTAGATCGATCTGATAGCACATATCAATGTCCGAGTCCCACTGGTAGGCTAGGTCGATGTGACAGCACATATCAATATCCGAGCCCCAATGGTAGACTACCGTGATATGAAAATACGCAACCAAATTGACTACATAATTATTTTAAATATTGAGCACAACCCACCACTGGCAACGGTGATCATATTCCGGTATTCCACGTCAATATTGAAGCACTAGACTCGATTTTCGCCCTCGTTTGAGCTCGTCAGTAGTGCATATCCCTGACCGGATCCGGAAACAAGCCCCGGATCACTGACGTGTGAAGCGGGTGTGTAACCACGCGGCACACGTTGGACACACAGCCAAATTATCATAACATAATATCACAACGTCACCCACCGTAGGCTATGCTCAACTTATTAATTTTATTATGTACCTATTACATACTTATTAATAAAAGATTTAGAAATGCATTAATTAATGTAAAGACAAAGCCTGGTGCTGACGGTAATAGTGATCATGTACCACTATGTGGACAAATAAAAGTAAGATTAAAGAGAGGGTAAAAAATGGTTAAGAACATGAGACTTAATAAAGAGGTTCTGAAAGTAGATAAAGAAATTCAAGAACAATACAGAGTGACTGTGAAAAATAGGTACAATGCAATAGCTAAAATACAGAGTATAAATGATCAATGGGAAATGTTAAGGGACTCCATTCATCAAACTAGCAAAGAAATATTACCGGAGAGAAGCCAAACAGCTAAGAAAAAATGGATGAATGAAGAAATCTTAATGCTGATGGACAAAAGGAAACAGAATAAAAATGACAAACAAGAGTATGCTAAGATAAATAAAGAAATAAGAGATAAATGTGTGAAGGCAAAAGAAAGTTGGTTAAACGAGCAATGCAAACAAATTGAATTAAATTCCATTAAAGATTAAAAAAATATGCACAGACAAATCAGTGAGCTCACAGGAAGAAAAATAAGAATAAATACAGGGTGTTTGAAATCAAAAACAGGAAAGATATTATTGGAGGAAGGTGCTATAATGAAGAGGTGGAATGCGTATATAAGAGAATTATATAATGGAGAAAGGGAAGAATTAACAGAAGAAAGTAACTTAGAAGGCCCACCTATTCTAAAAGAAGAAGTCGCTGACGCTATGAAACATATGAAGAAAGGAAAAACAGCTGGGCCAGATGAAATCACAGTAGAAGAATTAGAAGTATTGGGAGAATTTGGGGTAGATATATTAACCAAAATGCTAAATGATATTTACAACAGTGGATATTTACCGAGCGATATGGTAAAATCTGTATTTATAGCAATACCAAAGAGACCAGGAGCAATTGAATGTGAAGATTTTCGTACAATTAACCTCATAAACCATGTCACTAAGCTTCTACTCAGAATTATAATGAGAAGAACAAGAAAGAAAATAAAAATGGAAATTAGTGAAGAACAGTATGGTTTTATGGAAGGAAAGGGTACAAACAATGCAATATATATATTACGAACACTAATAGAAAGGTCAATAGAGAAACAGAGGGACATATATTTATGCTTCATAGATTATACTAAGGCATTTGATAAAGTAAAACATGATGAGCTGATTAAAATGTTGGAAGATATCAACATTGATGGGAAAGATTTAAGAATAATAAAGAATATATACTGGAACCAAGTAGCAGCAATTAAAATGGGAAATAAAGAGGGTAGTTACGAACAGATAAAGCTAGGAGTACGACAGGGGTGTGTCTTGTCACCCGATCTCTTCTCCCTATATAGCGAAGTAATAATGAGAGAGATCAAAGAGAAGCCAGGAATACTAATCGGAGGATATAATATAAACAATATACGCTATGCAGATGACACAGTATTGGTGGCGGATAATGCAACAGACCTACAACAATTATTGGACATTGTAGTATCAGAGAGTGCACAGAAAGGACTCTCCTTGAATATCAAGAAAACAGTAACAATGGTGATATCAAAGAAAATGGGGACACCAAAATGTGACATAGAAATAGAAGGGGAAATTCTCAACCAAGTGGATAATTTTAAATACCTAGGGGCACTTATAACATCGGATGGAAGATGTACAACAGAGATTAAGTGCTAGAATGTTTTTTTTTTTGTTTTGCATATCCTTTACAGGACATCGCTGTCAACACCAGCATCTTTCAGCTGTATGTTGATTTCTTGGCAAGATTACGCTCAGTAGTTTGCCATTGCTTTCTGAGCCGCCGGCTCATTATCCCGCAAGTCACATGCGCGGGTCGAACCAAGAGAAGAATAGGGCAGGCAAAAGCCGCATTTCAGAAAAAGAAGAGTATCTTATGCAATCAGTCGCTATCAATGAATGTAAGAAATGAGAGTGCTAAAATGCTATATAGAACCAGTTTTGCTGTATGGCAGCGAATCTTGGAATGTAAATGAACAAATTAGGAAGAACTTAGAAGCAACAGAGATGTGGTTTTTAACACGAATGTTGCGAATTCTTTGGACTGCCAGAGTAACTAACAACGATTGCCTGAAAGAGGCTAATGAAACTAGAACACTATATACAACAATAAGAAAGAGACAAACAGCTTTCTTTGGTCATGTGATGAGAAGAGAGGCATTGGAGAACATCGTGACAACTGGAAAGATCGAGGGGAAGAGAGGCAGAGGCAGACCAAGAGAAATGATGCTGGACGGATTGAGACGGTGGCATGGAGGAATATCATCAGCAGAGTTGATCCAGAACACCAAAGACCGAGATCTGTGGAGAGCCATGAACGCCTACGCCAGCCGGCACGGCACGATGATGATGATGAATGGTATACTAGGTCGATCTGATAGTACATATCAATGTCCGAGTCCCACTGGTAGGCTAGGTCGATCTGATAGCACATATCAATGTCCGAGTCAGTCCCACTGGTAGGCTAGGTCGATCTGATAGCACATATCAATGTCCGATTCCCACTGGTAGGCTAGGTCGATCTGATAGCACATATCAATGTCCGAGTCCCATTGATAGGCTAGGTCGATGTGATATGACCTATCAATGTCCGAGTCCAACTGGTAGGCTTAGTCGATTTGATAGCACATATCAATGTCCGAGTCCCACTGGTAGGCTAGGTCGATCTGATAGCACATATCAATGTCCGAGTCCAACTGGTAGGCTAGGTCGATCTGATAACACATATCAATGTCCGAGTCCCACTGGTAGGCTAGGTCGATCTGATAGCACATATCAATGTCCGAGTCCCACTGGTAGGCTAGGTCGATCTGATAGCACATATCAATGTCCGAGTCCCACTGGTAGGCTATGTCGATCTGATAGCACATATCAATGAAACACATCGCCTGTAGAAGGATTTTCAATTCATGGTTACCGTACCGGCAACCAAATGTGCTTGCCTCTGCACCACATCGGCTTTCCCAGTGAGATCACGATTCGATAAATAAAACAAGAAACACAATCCGCTGCTGGAAACCACGCAGCAGGGAAACATGGAAGGCAGTTGTGCCAGAGAAGAGTGGTGATTTCAATAGGAGACTAACATTCAGGGATGGACTGCAAAGAGGATCTTAGACTCAGCTATAAGGGAGAGAGACAGATAGCGATGGGGATCAAATGTAGGCAACTGTCGTTGCGAAGGAGGCCAGTGATCTGTTCTGAGAAGTCCGCTGTGTTGATGACAGCCTTCCGGGACGTCATGTGTTTATATTCAGTCATTGCTTTTGTTTGAAACCATCAATATATATACAATGGTCGCCTTTTACTGATTTAGTGTCATGGGATGGTAAATCGTCTAAAAGTACTTCACATATCTGCCTTGAGTTTGTATACAGTAGATTTTCCTAAGCAACTCACTTTAATGTGATATCTAATAAAACATGTCTACCATATTAACAACTTTAAAGCTATAATTGTGACACACTCCTACTTCCCATTTTCCGCTATCCATTTTTGTTTGATCCAAACTTACTTTTTCTTTAGCACCGAATCTGTTATCATTCTCTTGTTTATTACACTGAGTGAGTGGAGCCCACTGCAACGTCTTGTCCAGGACCAACATTGTGTTAACAAATCATGCAGAGATCTATAGAACCGGGTGTATGAACGCGTTGTAGATATAACAGCCCATGCAGAGATCTATAGAACAGGGTGTATGAACGTGTTGTTGATATAACAGCCCATGCAGAGATCTATAGAACCGGGTGTATGAACGTGTTGTAGATATAACAGCCCATGCAGAGATCTATAGAACCGGGTGTATGAACGTGTTGTAGATATAACAGCCCATGCAGAGATCTATAAAACCGGGTGTATGAACGTGTTGTCGATATAACAGCCCATGCAGAGATCTATAGAAATAGGTGTATGAACGTGTTGTAGATATAACAGCCCATACAGCTACAAACTGCTTAGTGTATAACAGCTATTTCGACAGTACAGTTCATGCACCAACAGGACTGGATGTATCAATGTACGGTCGATATAACAGTCCTAGCAGCGACTAACACAACTGAGTGTATCAAAGTTATGTCGATATAAAAGATCGAGCAGTTACAGAGAGAAGTAAGTGTATCAAAGTTATGTCGATATATCAGTCCATACAACGACCACCACACCTGGGTGTATGAAAGTTATGTCGATATAAAGATCAAACAACTACAATCAGAATTGGGTTTAACAAGTGCTGTCGAAATAAAGATCACACAACTACAAATAGAACTGAGTGTATCACAGTTATGTCGATAATAGTCCATACTACAAATCAAATCAAATCAAATCAACTTTATTAGGGTCACAAATTGGGCGCGCAGGCCCGTCTTACATTCGGCCCTTCCAATCACTCGTCTTTCATTCATCAAGAGCATTATACATTTACATAGGAAGAAAAATAAACAATGTGAAATGAATGTTGTAAACATAAACAAGGCAAATTACCATGTTATGAGGCCCATCTCCCACCTACCCATATATCACCCCACCCACACACACCCCCACCTACCCACACACACGCACACCAAGGGACACATACATACCCCACCATCCGACCCATCCCCCTCCCGCACATCCCCCACCCACATACACTGCCCTCACCTGTTCCCCCAACCAAAACACACTCGCCACCCACAAACATTCCCCCACCAACCCACACATTCCACGTCCACCCACATACACATCCTAACCCATGCATCCTCTCCCCACCAACACATCAAACCACCCATCCCCAGCCACATCTCCATCGACCACATATTCCCCACCCACGCACACAATTCCCCACCAACCCACACATCCACTCACACATCCCCAAACAATACACACACATCCCCACCAACTTACATCTCCCTACCCCCCCCCCCCCCCACGCACACACCTCTCTAACCACCCATACATCCCCAATCCACTTACATACACCCCACCACCCACACATACATCCTCCACCCACCCACACATGCCTTAACCCAATCCCCACCACACAATCCTCCACCCTCACATCACATAATCCCCTAGCACGCAATATTCCCAACCCACGCACCGCACACACACATATCCCTCACCAACACATCCCACATCCACATACCACCACACATCCCCACCTACACACCACACATATATCCTCCACCCACATACCACACAATATTCCCACCCACACAGATACCCTTACCCATCCACTCCACATATCCCCACCCACACATACATACCTCACCCACACAATATCCCCAACCAACACGCGACACACCTCTCCCCACCCACACACGAATTCCCTACCCGTCCACCAACACACACTCACTCACGCACACATCCTCCACTACGCACCCACACCCCCACCCACCCACCCCCAACAAAACATCTCTAGATCACAATACCCCTACCCACACACATCCTCCACCCACTCGCGCATCCCACCCCGGCACATACACATCCCTCACCCACCTACACATCCCTAAGCCACCCACACACCCCCACCAACACATTCCCCATCCACACACACATCTCCCACCTACACACACCCACCACCCACACATACATACACATCCTCCACTACGCACCCACACCCCCACCCACCCACCCCCAACAAAACATCTCTAGATCACAATACCCCGACCCACACACATCCTCCACCCACTCGCGCATCCCACCCCGGCACATACACATCCCTCACCCACCTACACATCCCTAAGCCACCCACACACCCCCACCAACACATTCCCCATCCACACACACATCTCCCACCTACACACACCCACCACCCACACATACTTCCCCCCCCCACCACACATCCCCTACTCACACACACATATACCCCACCCATACACACATTCCCCACACCCATCACACACATCCCCCACACCACACACTATCCCCCACCCACACACATATCCTCACCCATACCACCACAAACATACCCCCACCCACACACTATGCACACATCCCCCACCAACACACCGCACACATATCTCAAACCCACACACCATACACTTCTCCCCACCCGCCCTTGCATCCCCAATCCACCCAACACAATCCCCTGCCCACACAACCCCGCCACTCACACATACTTCCTCAAACCATCCACACATCTCCACCCACTTAAACACACATCCCCCGCACCCGTCTCAAGCACATATCCTCCACCCATACACACATCCCCCACACCCATTCCCACACCCCTACTTTCACCCCCACACATCCATCCACACATCCCACAAACACCCATAAATATCACTACCCACCAAAACCCACACACCCCAACACATCCAAACGGATACCCCCACCCACACATCCCCCACCCACACATCTTCACACTCACACACATCCTCCACACACACTCACACCTCCTCACATCTAGACACATACAAAATGTCTCACGTTAGCATTGAAACTAGTATGAACAAACTCCCACACTTTACTCACACACATACACTGACAATTGTCATGAGCAGTCTCATAAAAATGTTAAACATGGAGAAAAATGTGTACATAAAAAGTATGTGACGTAAACATAGTGACAAATATAGATGGGCGTATCAAATTTAACAGTTCTTGCAGATACAAATAGCACTGAGCATACCAAAGTGATGTCGATATAAGAGTTCATAATCCCACAGTTATATCAGGTCTTAGATAAGACTGAGCTAACGTATAACAGTAGACGGTACTACTTGCTTTCTGTTAGCACCGAATGTTGGCCGGCACTCAACAAACCTGGCACCTCACATTGTGCCAACAAAGGAACGCAAATGGGAGGGTACGAGCTCGATCCTGGTGAGAGGAAATGTAACCTAAAGACTAAATGTCATGGCAGGGTAGACCAGACCCTAAGCCTTGGTCGGCAAATGGTCTAGAATCAAAGCTCCAACAGAAGTAAGAGCATTGCTTTGCTAATTCGGCAGCTTTTGTAGCTTGCCTTGTTCCAAGTGTACAACCATAAAATCAACTGGGTGTGGTAAAGAATCATCGACATAATAACTCAGTTCTCGACAAACAAAAATCCATGTAACTAAATATTATGGACACAACAGCTCAAGCTAATACAAACAGAACAGGTAACATCGAAGTGTTGTTGACAGTCTTAAAACCATCACAGTTTACCAACAGCAATTCCTCTAAGTTGGTATGCTAAGACTGTACTTACAAGTTTATGAAATGTGGAGATCGGTTGCCGTCTCTTTTCCTGTCTCACCGGAATCAGTGTGTCAAACGTCAACCAGAAGCGGATTATTATACCCGTAGGTAATCACCTGGCCACACCCGGCCCATTAACCCCGCGAGTCAGGCATTGATAAACCCGGGAGGTAATAATCCGGATCAACAGCCAGATAGGTCACAGATTACGTGACCTAGATATTAGATTCATCAGATATGAATGCGGGTAACCATCCATGCATCCATAAATACCATCATCTAATTATTCATGCATCCATCCATCTTTAGTTACATCTATGCATCCATCCATCCATCCGTCCATCCATCCATCCATCCATCCATCCATCCATCCATCCCATCTAACAGTGTATTCAACATACATACATACAAACACAGACAGACAGACAGACAGACAGACAGACAGACAGAACGAATGAACCAACGAACGAACGGACTTTATTTTCAAAGGGTAACAAACTTGGCACGCAGGCACGTCTTACATTTGGCCCTTCCAATCACTCATCTTTCGTTCTTCAATAATGCATTATACATTCACATCGGGAAAAAAAAAACATTGTCAAATGAATGTTGTAAACATAAACAATGCATATTACCATGTTATGAGACACATACCCCAACCATCCACCCATCCACCCACACAAGCCCCACCCAACCACACACACACACACACACACACACCCAGGCACACATACATTCCCCCACCCATCCCCCACTTACACACTTCTCCCCAAAAATACACACATCTCCCACCCACCACACATCTCTCACACAAACATCCCCCATCCACCCATACACACACCCCCAGGACACATGCATGCACCCCCCACCCATCACCAACCCACACATCCCTCACCTACATATATCTCCCCACCTACACACACATCCTCCTTCATCCCATAACACATCAACATTCACCCACCCACATATCCTCCACCACACACGCACAGACCCACAACCACCCAGTCAAACAAACATCCCCCAGCCACACATACCCACCAACACACATATCCCCACCAACCCACACAGCACGCACCTACCCACACACAAAACTAGCATCCACCCACACATCTCCCCACTTTCACACATCCCCCACCCACACAATCTTTCCCCACCCGCCCACACATCCCACGCCCATACACACACATCCCCACCCCAACCTACACACACTCACCCACCCATACACACATCTCCCACATATGTGTTGTTTTTGTCCATCAAGAATGATGATGACCATTCATTTCATCCAGTGGGGTTGAAGGTATGGAGCCGTGGGTTCTAAGATGGCTGATAAGGCCTATTTTGGCTCGAAATGTTCTTTGACAATGTGGGCAAAGAATGCTTGACGTTTCTGGTAGAGGATTTCCTGCAGTGGTTTTTCTGTCCTGCCTTTTCTTCACGGCTCTTGCAGTCCTGGTTGCCTCATATATGACTGCACCCTGCGTAATGATGCACGCCACGAATTTCGGTCTCTGGCTGCAGCCTCCCAGATGTCATGATGAATTCCAAAAGCATTCAGTGAGATTTTCAGAGTGTCTTTAAAGCGTTTCCCCTAGGCCACCTTGGGAGCGTTTACCACAACGCAGTTCGCTGTAAAAAATTAGTTTAGGGAGCCTGTGATCTGGCATGCGAGTCAAGTGACCAGCCCAGCGAATGTGATTCTTCATCAGTAGAGTGTGGATACTGGGCATGGACGCTCTTTCTAGGACTTCAGTGTCTGGAATCTTGTCTTGCCATTTAATCTTCAGTAGCTTCCTTGATATATGACGTTGGATGAAGAATGACTTGCGCCATGACTTGGATTAAAGTGAAGAAGAGTTGCGCAATTCGTCGACCTCACTCTATCGCCTGAGTCCATCTGAGTCCAAGGCAGGACAAGTCGAGACGACTGGAGACGAATACAGGTGCAGAGGATGACCAAGGCGCTCTACGTGCCTTGCCGTGCTCATTACGTTCCACAACGCTTTGCAGGTAAACGCCGTCTTGCCCGTTGAATCAGGAATGATTTCTTCCGCGTAGTCTGCCGAGTCCTGTCTTCACATGCTGGGTAGGC
Organism: Cepaea nemoralis; assembly: GCA_014155875.1. Classification (NCBI taxonomy): domain Eukaryota; kingdom Metazoa; phylum Mollusca; class Gastropoda; order Stylommatophora; family Helicidae; genus Cepaea; species Cepaea nemoralis. The sequence continues at coordinate 47,970 of JACEFZ010023847.1, forward strand.
ATACCCTAGTTTGCCGCTTGGTTTGACACCAAATCGGTTACCCATGCCTGGTTTAGCCAGCCTCTCACAGCTGTTGCCCGGGGGGTGGCCGCTGTCGCATGCTGACAACTACTAGTAGCCACAGGCACGAGCTGGGTGTCAGGCTTGGACCAGTAGGGGGATGGGTCCTGAAAAGGACATATATCCACCCACTCACATACCTATCCCTCAACCACTCACACCCACACATCCCCCACCCACCCATCAACACATACATCTCCCATCTACCCACCAACACTCACACACCCCATCCACACAGCCAAACACACATCCCCCACCCTCACATACATTCTCTACCCACCCGAACATTCCACACCCAATCACACCTACCCCTCCTACCCACACACACATCCCTCACCCACACACATCTCCCCTCCCACACAACACCCCACTCGCCCTCTCTTACACACACATACTCACTTATTCACCCTCACTAATCTCTCACTCACCCTCCCACTTACACTCATTCTCTTACTCTGTCTCTCTTTCTCACTCACAATCACTCATTCACTCTCTAAACCACACTAACTAACTCTCTTTCTCGCACACACAGACAAGCAAACAGACACACACACTCACTCTCACTCATTCACTTTCTCATGCACTCTCTCAATCACACCCCCTCACTCTCTCTCTCTCTCTCTCTCTCTCTCTCTCTCTCTCTTACACATTAACTAGCTCTCACGCTCACTCACTCACGCATATGCAAACATACCCTCAAATTCTCTCTTTCACTCACTCTCGTTCTCTTACTCACTCACTCACTCGCTGACTCTCTAACTCACATTCACTAAGTCACTTTCTCACTCTATCACACAGACAGGCCACGCAACACAACCTCTCTCTCACATTCACTCATTCTCTCACTCAATCTCTCACACATACGTGCACACACACACACTCACTTTTACACTCACTTAGGCATACGCGTATGCATATTCTCTCACTCTCTCTGTCTCATGTTCACTCTCTCACTCACAATCTTTCTCACTCACTCTCTCACCCACTCTCTCACTCACACCACACACATGAATGATAGTGAAAAAATGATACCAGTAGGTGACTTATGGAGGCATATAGTCGGTATGAAGTAAATATTGAAAGAGATTTCGGCTGAATGTGTAGGGAGCTCATTGGAGTTGTTAGATCTGGAGGAAGACTATTCCACAAGTGAGCACCAGAATACGCGAAACAAGTTTTATATAAGTCCAATCTAGGCTTCGGAACCTGTAATATATTTAAACGCTTACTGTTCATTGAATTCGATTGAATTAACGGTAGGAGATAATCTGCGGTATTTTCAGATGTAATTTTATTCACTAATTTGGCTTTGTTAAAAAGGAAGCGCTTTCGAAGTGGTATAAGTCTCAGATAGCTGTATAATTTATTACTTTCAACGTGCTTTATGCCAGAAAGTAATGTATGGAGCGGTTTTGAAGCGAACACATTCGTTTCATATTACAGACAGACAGACCAGGCACGCAGGCAGACCAGGCACGCAGGTAGACCAGGCAGGCAGGCAGACCAGGCAGGCATGCAGACCAGGCAGGCAGGCAGACCAGGCAAGCAGGCAGGCAGATCAGGCAGGCAGGCAGGCAGGCATGCAGACCAGGCAGGCAGGCAGACCAGGCAAGCAGGCAGGCAGATCAGGCAGGCAGGCAGGCAGACCAGACAGGTAGGCAGACGAGGCAGGCAGGCAGGCAGACAGGCAAACAGGCAGGCAGATCAGGCAGGCAGACCAGGCAGGCAGGCAGGCAGATCAGGCAGGCAGACCAGGCAGGCAGGCAGACCAGGCAGAAACGTTCCGCACCACCCCTACACTATGATGTTATAATTAACTGATTGCTGCAAACATGAGGTGAGTAAATAAGGACTTAACCAGTGACCCAGTTGACGTTGTGAATTAGTTGCCTGCTATAGAATACTATATTTATTGGTTGTAACTGATTTGCATTAGGAAATAATGATGTAATGGGACATTACAGGCCAGAGGTTAGACTTCATTTCGCCGGGGTTTATCCCATATGGCTCGGTCACTTTCTTCAGGGCGTCTGGCCGAAAGCGTTACACAAACCACGAAGTCTGTAGCTCCAGCGACCATCCCCAGGGTTCTCTCAGGAAACTGCCCTCGTGAATAGAATGACAGAGTCGAGAATCGAATCCTCACCTTTTAGAGCGCGTGCATCATCACGTGAAGCCATAAATGGTTGCACATGTCTAATTAACGGTCTTTTTATAATAGAATAACAGGTACCACTTTATAACATAATTTAATGTTGTTGTTATGCCTAGTGAACGAAAGAGAAGAATATAAGAGTATTTTATGAAGAAAGTGCGAAAGTGAAAACAGAACTTCATTGTGCAAGTATTCTGAATACTGCTTCTTCAACCTGTCAGGTCTTCCACGCTGTGTAATACTCCAAGTGCATATCATTCCCCTGTTGTGACTGGTTGCGTATGCTTGATGATTGTAAATTACACTCAATGCAGATTCGCAAACCCTTTGTGCATTCTAAATGCCTATCATGACTCATTCTTAACCAAACTGTACACTGCTCTTGCGAGTTAACATTTGGCAGTTCTGGATCGGAATGTGTGATGTAACATGTACAAGTTCCTTTGTAAATGCTGAGAATGTTGGAGTGAGTGAGCTGGTGATTTGATAAGTAGCCTCTCACATTGGTAGAAAGATAGATGCTTCATATCCATATGTAGGCAGGACGTGTATGGCACGCCAGAATTGCAAAGTTCCTGTGATGCCTGGTGGCTAGATTACGCTCAGGAGAATTAATACAATTTCTCTCTGAAGTATTACACTGGTACCTCTACTGTTGGTAGGTTCATATGAACTAGTTCCTAAAAGGACAATATGTGTTTGAACCTGTGTCTTAGTTGGCTGAATATACTGTATGGCTCATGCAAATTTACAAGGACAAAACATGTTTTTCCCATATGTGCTTTGGTGCATATGTGAACAATTGCTTATGCAATTTGGCTTCTTTTACCTACTGTAGTAGATATGGACATTACTCAGTGGGGAAAGAGCACATGATGATGATGTGATGTACTTGTGAGCCAAGTCTGGTCTGAGAGGGGTGAGGTCTGGCATTGCTGTGTGAGTGTGTATGGAATAGGACATTCATGCACCAACATAACAACCATTGGAATTGATGTTTGGTCTGCTAATTGGGTAAATGCCATTAGTTTAATACATATTGCATATTGCAGTTGTAAATGCCTATTTTCCATCTGCCTCACCATGCCTGCTCATGTTGCTAATTCACAATGCCTGTCTCATGTTGCTATTTCACAATGCTTGCTCATGCTGCTTGCCTTATAGTGCTTGCTTTACTGTGTCTGTTCCTCATTGTGCCCAGGTCTACTGTGGTTTAAACATTGTAAGAACTTAGACATATAAAATGCTTGTAATTGTGTTAAGCTACCCTGTCTCAGCATATAGGCTTGTGGCTACCACAAACAGGGGTGAATAATGAAAACATATCACCCACAGTCCATCAGAGTGTAATACACTCCATCGTCAACCAGGAGAGGTGTGTTTGGTCAACACCCCTCCCCTCACCTCCCCATTTCCATCTGTGTCTGTTGATGTTTGATAACATTGTCTTGAACAAATGTAAAGAAATGCTGTACCATTTTATATATCAACAGAGAACAAAGGATGGTGGAGAGGCCTTCATATTTTCTCTGGGACAACTAAACAGGAGTCCCAGACCCAGAACTAACTCCCTATAAGTGCAATCCAGGGATAATCACAGAAGAACACAGGCTGATTTGCCAGCCTTTATCTTCATGACATACCTTGGCCCAAGTCAACTGAAATTACTGTTTTTGAACAGGAAGCAGGATTGGTCGACATTGGTGAACCTGTCTTGGTGCACAGTAAACCATGCTTTAATAAAGAAGACCCCTGTCTACAGTTTGTCTCGGTCAGGCTCATGGAAAGTTAAACCTGTGCCCCAATGGAACACCTAGTCATTCTCCTAGAATCCGAAATGCAGGAATTTCTCGGAGGGTTTTACCTCAGCTCTCTAACCGCTGAATGTCAATGGGAGAAAAACGGTTCTGAAGAATTCTATTATCAGGATTAATGTGGTCATTATGGTGATCAGTGTTGTGATTATTATATCAGTATCATCTGAGAACTGAGAACAAGTCTCTTGTTGTTAACCCCATTCATAGAAACCTGGTGAAGTAACTCTTGTAGTGGATTGTTATCTGAGAATATCTTAGAGAATACCCAGCATGGTGCTCACACAGTGATTGTTGGGGAGACTTGAAAAGTAGGTGAAGTCGGACTCGCTAGGTGAGATGCTGCAAAATACATTGGATTTTGTTCATATCTCTGGGTCTCTTCAGCAAGTCATGATCTACATGTACCGAGTATACATCTCCCAATGTCAGGAGAGTGATATCCTCAACCATTTGAAGTACCCAGTGTCAGCTTCACAGGCAGTCTGGTCGACAGTGAGATTCAGTACCATATCATCACCCCAAATTCTGTTCTCAAGAGGAAATTATCTTGCATGGGACTTATTACAGGAAGTCTGCTACCTGGAGCTTTCCCAACATCAATTGCTGATGATAACAGGATGCAAATGACCCAGAACAGTGGTTCCTTCCTTGAGTTTTCCCATAACCAGGATTCTCTGATTTTCTCCAATGACAGTGAAGTGATGAGGGTACAGTGAATCATCTGAGTTTAGAGATTAGAGAGGAGGAGGAGAGTATATTGATCTGCTGGTGGATTACTTAGGAGTTGTTGTATCATGTTTATCTGCATGCATGTTCTGCATATTTGTACATTATGTACTTTTTGAAGTGTAGATATCTTCTTCTGCTTCTGCGTTCATCCGGATTTTTTTTTCCGGATGTGACTGCCTTATGCCTGTTTACAGCAGAGCTGCGTTCTTGCGCCGTTAGGCCGACACATCCGACTTCTGCGGGCATTTGTTGACCGGGTTAACCTTCCCGTGGGTTTCTTAGGACGTTTGAATCTCACTGTTGTGGTGTTATCCCCCATCCTAGCTGGCCCATATAGAACAGCAAAAGACATCCCGGTCAACCCTCAAGGGAATGCAGGGGCAGACCGTGGGCATTCCCCGCCATCCAAGGAGGCTTCCACACTTGCAGAGCCATCACACAGCGCTCTGGTACTGGGCTCACCCAAGGAATCGTCACGTCCTGCACATGGCTGCTTAGCCTCACTTCCGTATATTGGGCCTTCCGTTCACCATAGGCTGTTCCTCCGGAAACCAGAAGAATGCAGTCTGCAGATGATATCCACACAGTGAGCTTTCGATTAAGACTTTCCACATAATGGATTTGCTATCCAAGCAATATTCCATTTCGTGCCACTAGGACACTTTTTCCACCTTTTATGAAGCCCACACAGTGAGCTTTCGATTCGGACTTTTCACGTAATGGATTTGCTATCCAAGCAATATTCCATTTCGTGTCACTAGGACACTTTTTCCACCTTTTACGAAGCCCACACAGTGAGCTTTTGATTCGGACTTTCCACGTAATGGATTTGCTATCCAAGCAATATTCCATTTCATGCCTCTGGGACGCTTTTGTAACCGACATACCTGTGGTATGAAGTGTGGCAGTCTAAATACATCTTCATGCACCTTTAGATATCAACCTGAATGTAGTTAAAGTAAGCTGTAGTCAACTTGAGCTTGTTGATATCTCCATAGAGCTTGTCCTCAAATAAAGCAGGCGTGGGCCAAAATATCTTTCTCTGTTCTGCATGTAATGGGCACTCCTGCAGCAAATGTTTAGCTGTCATTTTACCAGTTCCACAATTACATTCATCGGTATCTCCTATCTTTAGTTTATTGAACAAGTGGTGTTTCAGCCTGTTATGTCCTGTGCGGAGTCTGAAGATTGCTACTTGTTCTCTTCGGTCGAGTTTGTAATATGCATCATCCTTCTGATGGCCTGGATGCTCCGATTCCCATTTGGTTCTATAAGTACTTTTTATCAACCTTTTTGTCTCATTATAGGTTATGTCTTTGTCAGGCTGTGGTAATCGTCCACCCTCTTTTGCTAGTCTGCCAGCCTCTTCATTTCCAGGTATACTGCAATGTGATGGGATCCACTGTATTACAACTTGTTTTGGATTTCTGGCATAGACCATGGAGTGCTGCTCTTAGGTCAGCTAGTTCTGTGCTGTTTTTGCTCTTCAGTATTGAGACAGCTGACTTTGCATCTGTGAAGATAGCTATTTGCTTCTCTTTATTTTCCTCCATCAAGAGCATTTCTGCTGCAGTTTTCAAAGCCTCTACCTCCGCTTTGAAGTTACTTGAAAATTTTCCAGTTGCCACTGACTGTGTTTTTATCACTCCATTTTTTTAAATTAAGGAGAATTCCTCCTCCTCCATTTTTAATTGAATCTTTGGCTGATCCATCTGTATATGCATGGGTCCAATTGCTGCTTGGGTAATGTTCTTTTATGTAGTTGAGGATTATTTTTCTTCTTTCGGTTTCATTCTGAGTGTTCTTTTTCTCAATACCAGGAATGTTTTCTATCATCTCAGGCAGCTGCTGCTGTCTCCAAGCTGGGAAGTTGTGTGCATTGTAAATGGGCTTGACTGTTGATATGTTAAGTATGGGATCTGCCCTAATCTTTCGTTTTGCAGTTTCTACAAAGTTGCTACGCTTCAGTCTTCCTTTTCCAAAACCATTAAACCTGTTATACATAGGGTGGTCTGTCAATCTTCTAAATTTTTCTGCTTGTTGCTGGGCTCTGCTATCTCTTCTGTCCTGCATTGGTTGTAAACAAGTGATCTTTTCTAGCTCATTAATAGGCATTGTCTTCAGGCTTCCAGTTATGATTCGCATTCATTGGTTTTGGACTCTACTTATTTTGTTAAAGTTTGACTTAGCTGCTGTTGCCCAAGCTGCAATGCCATATTCCAGTACTGGCCTCACCCGTCCAGTATATAACTTCTTGAGAACTTTCTCATCTGCTCCCCACGTTGTACCAGCAAGCTTTTTCATGATTGCCATTCTCTGCCTTGCTCTTGTTCGATTTTTCTCAACCTGTGTCTTCCATGTCAGGCGACGATCAAAGGTGACTCCTAGATAGTTTGGATTTTCTTCATGGCGCAATATCTTTCCATTCAATACCAGCTTAGGTTGCTGAGTTTTATTTGAGAGGGAGAACACTGTGCATGTTGTTTTCTCCTCACTTATCTTCACTAGCCATGATTTTGACCAGTCCTCTAGCGCTAATAAGGCTTGCTGTATTCTGCTGTTAGCTGTACTAATATATTCTTCAGATGTCCATATGGCTAGGTCATCTGCAAAGGAGGATGTGTATACTCTGGCTGGAAAATTTTCCGTGCTGTCATTTATATATGCTAGGAATAATGTTGGTGTAAGAACTCCTCCTTGGGGGAAACCTTGCTCCAACAGCATCATTTTGCTTGTTTGTCCTTGTACTTTTGTCCTGGCAATTCTGTTCTCAAGGTAGTGGCTGATCCATTTATATATTTTTCCACAAACATGCATTTTTTGCAGTTTTACTTTCAGTCCTTCCTTCCATACTTTATCAAATGCTTTTTCTAAATCTATCCAGACTGCTAGTGTGTGCTTTTTCTCTTGGAAGGCATCCTCTATTTCCTGAGCTATATAGGTTATTTGATCTTCAGTGGATCTGTACTTTCTGAATCTTGCTTGGTGTGGTGTTAAGAGTTTGTTTTCTTCCAGATGCCATGTTAGCCTGCCATTGATAATGCGTTCCATTAATTTTCCTACACAGCTAAGTAGATTGATAGGTCGACAGGCATTTGGTTCTTCCAGGTCTTTTCCTTTCTTTGGGACTGGTATTAGTATAGCTTCCTTCCATGCCTGTGGGACTATTCCTCTCTTCCAGCTGTTATTTAGGACTGTTAGTAGTTTCTTCTTTGCCTTTTTTGCCTAGTCCTATTAGCATTTCATTTGCGATTCCATCCTTTCCTGGTGATTTCTTCTTTTTTAGGGTATTCATTGCCTGTTCCAATTCTTCCATTGTTAGATTTGCCATTATATATTCTGCTGCTGTCTCTGTATTTCTATGATGTATCTGTTTGTCTTTGATTGCTTTCTTCTGTTGGGTTGTAATATCAATGTGGTTTGCATTTGCATAGTGTTCCATTAGTGCTTGCTTGCTTGCTTGCTTGTGTTCGTTGGCTTGAGCTCCAACGCGAGGTCCTGTATGTCGGATGAAGGCATCCTGTTGTCCAACATCAGTGTGATGTCATACAGGACCTGAGGTTTGCGTGAGTATCCGTTGTCCCATGTCTGGCTTATTGGTGTGCAGACTGGTGGTTCCTCGCCGTACAGGCAGACACTCTCCGACTTCGGAGGAATCGGCGATCCTATTGACTTTAGCCAGGACCCCGAAGGGACCTGTTGCCCAGGACGCTCGACGAGGACGCGTCAATAGGTCTTGGCCAGTATATAACCCGGCCCTGGTGCCTTGGAAACACCTCTGCGTCCCTTCCATTAGTGCATTTGCAGCCTTTTTTCCTGTAAGCAAGGCATTTCCTTGTTTAATTGTTATTTGTTTGTTTCTAGGTCCTTCATTGTTCATGGCTTTCACTAGTTTCCATAGTTTGTTTCCATCCCTGTCAAAATTCAGGTTTTCTGTTTTTTTCCCTCCAACAATCTCTTGTTGTTTGATTTACTGTTCTTTTATATTTTGCTGAGATGGCTTTGAGAGAGATGTTCGCTTCAATTGTTTGTTCTCTCTCTGCTGTCTTCCTGGCATCTTCAACTTTGTCCTCCAAACTTTGTAGTTCTTCAGTCCAGTATGGTTTGAAATTTTTCCTCGCTCCTCTTGGAATAGACTCAGTGGCTGCCTGTATTATGGCTCTGTTTAGACTTTCCACCATTTGCTTCATGTTGCCATATCGTGTATTTATGTTTTCACAATATTTGTCTGTTAGTATAGCAAATCTGTCCCAATCTGCTCGTTTGTAATTCCAGCGGGGCAAAGGCTTTTGCTCCTGTGGAACATACTCCATATTCATTACAAGCTTGATTGGTCTGTGGTCACTACCTGCTAATTGGTTCAGCACATGGCGATCGATTTTGTGGAGAATGTCTCCTGTGCAGAAAGCTAAGTCTGGAGTAGAAGTGGTAAGCCATCTTCTGGAGTAGAAGCTCGGTGTGTCATCCGCTTTGTTGAGTAGATGGAGATTTGAGTCTATTTCCCAGTCCTCCAATTCATCTCCTCTTTTGTCAGTATCTGGGTATCCCCATCTTTCTGAATGGCTATTAAAGTCTCCGACAATAATGCAGTTTGTGCCAGTTATTTTCATGTTTGAGAGTGTAAGGTCCTTATCTGCTGGGCTATACAGATTGTAGATTCTTATTTTCACGTCCTTTATCATTATATCAACACCTATAATTTCCGTTTGGTTGTCAGAGATCACAGATACTTCGCTGCAAGGTATTGTATTTCGTGTAAGTATTAGAACTCCTCCTTTGTGTCCTTCGCGGTCGAAACGCGTGGCCTGATATCCTCTGACTGAGAATTTGCGATTGGCGTTGAGGTGTGTCTCTTGAATGCATGCCACATCTATTCTATCTTTATGAAGACGCTGTGTAAGGGAGTCTTTCTTCTTGTAAACTCCTTCGGCATTCCACTGTAGTGTGTTGAGTGTCCGGGGTATTTGGTCAATAGCTCTTAACCTACTCCTCTGTGCCTTGACTCCACAACACAGGGGAAGGTGACCACCAGTAGTCATGGGTGGACCCCCTCGAGGCAGGGGGCCCGGCACTATCGCCGCCTGATGGGACTTCGCGGGATTAGCACCATAACGATTAATTTTGATTTGTGACATCATGAATTAAGTTACGTTGCACTGCTTTGTCAAGCCTGTGGCTCAGTACATCCGATTTCGACAAGCATTTATTCGGGATGCTTTCCCTAGCCTTTGACTGTCCCCAGTCTACCTACAAGGCAGCAGGTTTTACATTGCACTGCTTTGTCAAGCCTGTGGCTCAGTACATCCGATTTCGACAAGCATTTATTCGGGATGCTTTCCCTAGCCTTTGACTGTCCCCAGTCTACCTACAAGGCAGCAGATTTGTGTGTCTCTTCGTCTGGTCCCTCTCCCTTGACCTGTCCGACATGGGTGGCCCTACCAGTAGCTGTGCTACCGTCGGCATAGCTCTTGGGGTCATTGGGACGCGCAAGCCCCTCTACCTCGTCACGGTGGACACACAGCAGAGGGGAAGTGTAGATATGACAAAAGGATGAACTATTGGTCTTCACTCGACCCACCAACAGCTCAATAAAGAGTATTAATGAACCAGTGTTTTAAGTACATGTCTCAGGTGAATGTCTTGTACAGTTGCTGTCAAGTATTGTACTTGGTGAATGTCTTAAGTTACTGTGGTTGGTTACAGATATTGTGAAAAGTCCTGTATAGATGTTGTCAAGTTTCTCTCATGATGTATGTCTTGTGCAATTGTTGGTGTAAACATTTCCATGTAAATGTATGTCCCACTTTTGTCAAGAACCTGTCATGTAGATGTCTTGCTCAACAGATGTTATGTACAGTTATTGTTGAGTTTGTCTACTAATATTGAATCCTAAAGTCCTAAGGTCTAATTGGACAACTTATATATGTCACTTTTGACACAAATAAAATAAGGGAAGATCCAATGTGGCGGACGAATAGCACACTGACAACATTATGATGAGTGAATTGGATCCTCAGTTGTACAGGGGCGAATAGTCCAGATCTTCTTTTGGCCTTTGAGGGAACATTTTTTCTTCTTTTATAAATTTCTGTGTAGATACTTGGGAATCTCACAGTGGAGGTTCAGAGCCAAAGGAAAAATGGTTCTCCAAAAGGGCTAGGCGGGAATGATTATCTATCTCATTTGAGAGACCTCTAGACAAAAACGTGCAAAATCATATCCTGTATCTTGTCTATCTATTATTCAAGATATATTTCCAGAGAACACTACTAATTAGGTCCTCTGTCAACTCCTAATTTGTCACATGTATTGAATGCTTCGTGCACTCAGGCCTCAGCGATGTGATGCAATATAATCTCCGTTCACTGAAGCCTCAACGATGTAATGTATTATAATGTTCGTACACTCAAATCTCAACGATGTGATGTATTGTAATCTCAATGCACTCAAGCCTCAGCGATGTGATGGTCCCATCACTTCACAAACCCACAACAGATTCCTGTGACGGGGATTGGTTCCCCCCGCCATCATGACCTGGTTACACCCCAACGAGCTTCCCCGTAGATGTGTAAGCTGCAGTAACCTCCTTGCACACCCCGCTGACTTCTCTGTGCCGGTGGGTGGAGGGATAGACAGATGATATGTAGTGGGATATACACTATGTCTGAAGGAGTGTCCGTATGTTGTATGGATGAATATCAGAGATGAACTCTTTCCCCTACTGTATTCTCGATACGGGATGTGTGGGAGAAGGGGATGAGACGGATTACACATAGATACCACATTGGACATAAAGGAAGACCTACAGTTACACGGAGCAGCGAAGTAGATACACGTGAGTAATACGGAGAGGACTTGGTGTAGCTGCATGGGGTAGATATGGACAGGGGGAGGGGGGGGGGGGCTGGTGTGTGAGTTGGCCTATTCCCAAATTGTGGGGGAGAAGAAGAAGAGGAAGTGTGCTGATGCCGAGGTAGCGGGTTCACTCCCTACACCAGTCAGCTGGATTAAAATATTGACTTCTCGTCCTTGACTTTTTTTAAAATTCGCATATCCTTTTACAGGACTTCGCTGTCAACAGCAGCATCATTCAGCTGTCTGTTGATTTCTTGGCAAGATTACGCTCAGTAGTTTGCCATTGCTTTCTGAGCGGCCGGCTCAGTTATCCCGCAAGTCACCAGCGGTGGACGAACCGCTCCCAGTTCTCGCCCGCTACGAGACTCTGCGTGATAAACGGGATTACGGAGAAAGTGGTGTAACCCCTCGGCCAGAGAGACCGGCCGTCCTTGACTTGGGGACGTAAATTACAAGGACCTCTGTAGCAGAAGTTGTTTCGCCTGACGGCGAGGACACTGATAATAGAGGAAAGCTAATCCACCCGCAAAAATCAGGCCAGTGCACTAAAAGTAGTAGCACGGATATGGACTCCGCTTGAGTTCAGGGCGAGCGGAAAATAAAAAATACAAACAACAGGCTAGGTGTGCTAAAGATGAACATACCTGTAACATACATACAGTGACAGGTGCTGTCTATGTGTTCCCGCACTATTAGTAAGACAAACAAACCCCTGAATCGAGGGCAACAGACAACATAACGCCAGAGTTCGCTGCTATGAGATTTAATCAACACATTAAATATAACACCACCAAAACTGGTTAACACTAGAATAGTGTGTCGGTTTGTGTGTGTTTATTATGTGCTGACGAGGGCTTTAGCCGCAGCGTTCATTTTGTTACTTGGGGTCTAGTAAAGCTCTACTTCACATGTTCTGGTGATTCATTCAGAACGGGTTAACATAGTTAGATCTAGATCCTTCAGTTGCTCCCTATTCTGAAATTCCCCGCTGTGTATAGTGAGAAGGAGCAGATTGACCCTTCCTCCTACCAGGTCAGACTGCTGTTCGTCCATTTCTTGATGTTATTTTCCCAAGATGATCGACTTCATTGCACCAGGTTTTAACCCATATGGCTCGGTCTCTTTCCGCAGAGGTAGCCTATCGAAAGCGTCGCACAAATCACGAACTCCGTAGCTCCAGCGACCACCCCCAGGAGTCTCCGAAAAAACCGCATTCGCGAACCGAAGCCTAGAATCGAACCTCGACCTTCGCAACGTGAGCATGGCAGTGTTACAACCTGACCACCTCGCCACCCGAGAATACGACATATTCTGTGTATTAACATTTTCAGGGCCTCTGTTCGACATATTCTGTATATCCACATCTCCACGGGCTCAATACGACATATTCTGTATATCCACATCTCCACGGCCTCAATACGACATATTCTGTATATTCACATCTCCAGGGTCTCAATACGACATATTCTGTATATCCACATCTCCAGGGCCTCAATACGACATATTCTGTATATCCACATCTCCACGGCCTCAATACGACATATTCTGTATATCCACATCTCCACGGCCTCAATACGACATATTCTGTATATCCACATCTCCAGGGCCTCTGTTCGACATATTCTGTATATCCACATCTCCACGGCCTCAATACGACATATTATGTATATCCACATCTCCAGGGCCTCTATTCGACATATTCTGTATATTCACATCTCCAGGATCTCTATGCGACATATTATGTATATCCACATCTCCAGGGCCTCTGTTCAACATATTCTTCTGTGTATCCACACCTCTAGGGCCTCTGTTCGATATATTCTACTGTATCTCCCCACCTCCAGGGCCTCTCTTCGATATATTCTTCTGTATATCCAGATCTAAAGGGCCTCTATACGACATATTCTGCATATCAACATGCCCAGGGCATCTATACGACATATTCTGTATATCCACATCTTTAGGGCCTCTATGCGACATATTATGTATATCCACATCTCCAAGGCCTCTTGTAGCCATATTCTTCTGCATATACACATCTTCAGGGCCTCTGTTCGGTATATTCTACTGTACCTCCACACCTCCAGGGCCTCTGTTTGATATATTCTTCTGTATATCCACATCTCCAGGGCCTCTATACGACATATTCTGCATATCAACATGTCCAGGGCCTCTGTTCGCCATATTCTACGGTATATCCACATCTCCACTTCTATTCACCTTTCCAGTTGCGTGCTCAAAAGCTGTAAGTTAGAGGCAAGCAATAGGACACTCGAGTTCAATGATACCAGCCGGTGACAGGCGAGGCTCCTTAAATAATAATTAGAAAATAAAGGCACACATATTTAAGAGCGAGAGCTGGAGCACGTAGGGAGCCGACCTGATCGTCTTGGGTTCGAATTCGTTCAACGAGGGTTTGTAAAATACCATCACTGCCTGAATGTCGATTATTGTATACATTGGCCCCATCACTGCCTGAATGTCGATTATTGTAAACATTGACCCCATTACTCCCTGAATGTCGATTAATGTATACATTGACCCCACCACTGCCTGAATTTCGATTATTATATACATTGACCCCATCAATGCCTGAATGTCGATTATTGTATACATTGACCCCATCAATGCCTGAATGTCGATTATTGTATACATTGACCCCATCAATGCCTGAATGTCGATTATTGTATACATTGACCCCATCACTGCCTGAATGTCGATTATTATATACATTGACCCCATCAATGCCTGAATGTCGATTATTGTATACATTGACCCCATCACTGCCTGAATGTCGATTATTGTAAACATTGACCCCATTACTACCTGAATGTCGATTAATGTATACATTGACCCCACCACTGCCTGAATTTCGATTATTATATACATTGACCCCATCAATGCCTGAATGTCGATTATTGTATACATTGACCCCATCACTCCCTGAATGTCGATTGTTGTATACATTGACCCCATAACTGCCTGAATGTCGATTATTGTATACATTGACCCCATCACTGCCTGAATGTCGATTATTGTATACATTGACCCCATCACTCCCTGAATGCCGATTATTGTATACATTGACCCCATCACTGCCTGAATGTCGATTATTGTATACATTGACCCCATCACTGCCTGAATGTCGATTATTGTATACATTGACCCCATCACTACCTGAATGCCGATTATTGTATACATTGACCCCATCAATGCCTGAATGTCGATTATTGTATACATTGACCCCATCAATGCCTGAATGTCGATTATTGTATACATTGACCCCATCAATGCCTGAATGTCGATTATTGTATACATTGACCCCATCACTGCCTGAATGTCGATTATTGTAAACATTGACCCCATTACTCCCTGAATGTCGATTAATGTATACATTGACCCCACCACTGCCTGAATTTCGATTATTATATACATTGACCCCATCAATGCCTGAATGTCGATTATTGTTTACATTGACCCCATCACTGCCTGAATGTCGATTATTATATACATTGACCCCATCACTGCCTGAATGTCGATTATTGTATACATTGACCCCATCACTGCCTGAATGTCGATTATTGTATACATTGACCCCATCACTGCCTGAATGTCGATTATTGAATACATTGACCCCATCACTGTCTGAATGTCGATTATTATATACATTGACCCCATCACTCCCTGAATGTCGATTATTGTATACATTGACCCCATCACTGCCTGAATGTCGATTATTGTATACATTGACCCCATCACTGCCTGAATGTCGATTATTGTATACATTGACCCCATCACTGCCTGAATGTCGATTATTGTATACATTGACCCCATCACTGCCTGAATGTCGATTATTGTATACATTGACCCCATCACTGCCCTGAATGTCGATTATTGTATACATTGACCCCATCACTGCCTGAATGTCGATTATTGTATACATTGACCCCATCACTGCCTGAATGTCGATTATTGTATACATTGACCCCATCACTCCCTGAATGTCGATTATTGTATACATTGACCCCATCAATGCCTGAATGTCGATTATTGTATACATTGACCCCATCAATGCCTGAATGTCGATTATTGTATACATTGACCCCATCACTCCCTGAATGTCGATTATTGTATACATTGACCCTATCACTGCCTGAATGTCGATTATTGTATACATTGACCCCATCACTGCCTGAATGCCGATTATTGAATACATTGACCCCATCACTGCCTGAATGCCGATTATTGTATACACGTGTGCGGCTAGCACCAGATACCTGACGAGCCTAAATGAGAATACAATGGTCCTTGACCTTAACGTGTCTTTTAGAGCACGTATGCGGGAAGTGGTTTCTGTCAGTGGTACAGGAAGTCAAGAATGGGGAACTGGAGCGGGATAGGATAGTTGTTGAGATTTTGTGTGAGGACATAACGTGAGCACATAGAAAGGACGCAATCAAGGACATAGAAAGGAAACAATCAAGGACATAGAAAAGACACAATCAAGGATATAGAAAGGACACAATCAAGGACATAGAATGGACAAAATCAAGGACCCGGAACAAGAAATCACACAGTGAAAACATAGATATGCCATAAAAAGGACAAGCTCGAGGAAATGGAACAAGAAATAACACAATGACGACATAGAAATGACACATAGCGAGGACAGAAATGACACAATCGAGGATATGGGACAAGAAATCATACAGTGAAGACATAGAAATGATACATAGTGACGACATACAAAGGACACAATCGAGGACATAGAGAGGGCACAATCGAGTTACAGACGCAATTCGTAATCCCCATACTGCGTTCGAAGCGAAGCTGCGGGCGATTTGACAGCAGACCCCCTTGCGTTGATTTTTAACGAAAATGGTATGAGTCCTGGTCGTATTAAAATGGTGGCGTTGACCGCTACGTACTGTAAAGGATATGCAACTAACTATTCTAACAAATGTAGCTCTCAGCACGTTGTCATTCTTCTCTGTAAATGTAAACAATATAAAATGACAAAGTAGTGCAGCTTTACATAACAGAATTACGATACATACAGGGCGTTGCGGCGATTAGCCTTCATCAGCAAACAAACACATTTTTTTCCAATTTTCATTTTCTCTTCATTGCTTTCATTTTTTTCCATCTTTTCATTCTTCTCGTCCTGTCGTCACGTGTTGGTGTAGTCGCAGATCTCCTTGACTATATGTTGTGTTTTGTGAATGTAATATTTTATATTGTTTACATTTTCACAGTTTTACCGCAGTTCCACCAAATTGTATTCATATTTTTTTCTGTAAATGGTATGATCAAAAATTATTCTTTATACAGCACAATAAAAAGGGGCGCTGGCTTGTGGTAATCGTGTCATATGACCGAGTCATCTAATTTGCTGTTTTCTGATTTTGTACCAAGCAGCAAACTATGTTTTGCAATTGATCTCATCTGGTTCATCTTGTATCTTGCCGTGTCGAGATGAAGTATAAACAGTCGGAGAGTGCCCATTTATGGACGTAACATATCGAGATTCTCATAGACTCTATTATTCCCTCGGTCCATTGTTTACGTGGCCGGCCTCTTCTTCTGCTTCCGGTTGGCCTGTACATCATTGCTTGTTATGTTATACAGATGGTAATCTATGGCCAAACCATTTAATTAACTTGCTGCCTTCTGATAAAATCTAGCACGGCTATAACCCCACTATATTCTGATTTCTTCATATCTGACATTTTCTCTTCTTGACACATTGAGTATTCTTCTCAGGAATCTAATTTCTTTTGTGATTTGCTTTCTTTCTATTTTTCTGTTATTTTCCAGGGTTGGCATTGGAAGCATAGAGTTGGTAGGAAGATCATGTTGTAGAGTGCTTTCTTAGTAACTGTCTTACATGTTTGTTCTTTAGTACTGGTGTCATTTGTCCAATGAGTTGGTTTGTCTTATTGCATATACTTTTGATTTTGTCTTCTGATTTGCAGTTTGATGGTATTATACTTACTATGTACTTGAAGCTCTTTACTTGTTTCATGGGGCGTTCTTTTAGATGAATCCTTGTTTTGTTATTCTTCTTTGGTTATAGTCATTACCTGTTGTACTTATGCTAATTTTCATGTTATGCTCCTTACATACTTCGTTTTGTCTATTCATGTGGTCTCGTAATTCTGCTTCTGATTTTATAAGAATAGGGCTTGGTCGTCCGCAAATGGGAGTTCTTTAATGATGTAATTTGCTGTTCGTTCTCCTCGGTGCTGTTCCTCATGCAATGTTCTTGCGGTTTCTGTTTATTTACATATGCTGTCTATATAGTTTATAAACTGGGAAAAAAAAAGGGGGGGGGGGGGACAGGACACAACCTTGTCGTACTCCAGATCTTATGGTGAAGGGTTCTGAGTGTCCTCCATTTGCTCTCGCTGTGCATTCACTGTTGTTGTATAAGCTCTACATACGTTTGTTTGGATGTGTGCTCACTTCATATCGTTTAAGGATTTCCCACAGCTTGTGTCTATCTACTCTATCAAACGCATTTTCTCGGTCGACAAAGGTTTCATTAAATTCGACTGATTTTTCTATGAGTTATCTAAGAGCAAAGATGAATAGTTTTTAATGGCGGAAACGGTTAGCATTTCTGGTGCAGCACCATCTAGGTATAAAACCTTATTTGTGATTTATACCGCCTCCTTGTATCGGCTTAAAAATACGGACCTACGGTGAAGTATATTTTTTTTTCAAATTTTGCGGTCTTTGTTACTTCCGGTCAGTGTGTATGATAGGCGGGTGTTTGTGTCTAGGAGAAGCGAACCTGGCCGGCTTGGTCGATCGGGCGCTAAAGACATGGGTGAGGCATAGAGGTAAGGGTGCATTGGTGGGGGTGCATGGGTGGGGCGGTGAGGTGCTGGCGCATGGGGTGGGCGAGGCAGTTCAATCCCTTGAGTCGCGAAGGGTGTCATAGGAAAACCGGAATAAGAAACACTGTAATATGGTAAGCATATAGACTGTAGAGGCCTTTAGTGGCTTATTCAGCATCATCATACAGGTTACAAATGAAAACCTTTAAAAAGTACAGAGGACCGGTATTATTGGTTGTAGTGGGTATGGCTTAGTGAAATTCGGTGTTAAGGGGTGGGCGAGTGGGGGAGTAGCGATTATTAGTGGTCTATAGTGGACGGGGTTTGAGCACTATCATCATACAGATTACAAATTAAAACCATAAAAACGTAAAGATGGTCGGTATTATGGGTTGTGGTGGGTATGGCTTAGTGTCATCATTGTTAAGAGATAGGTGAATGGCTAGATAAGTGCTTTTGATAATTTTTTAAGATGTAGGCGAGTGGCGGAGTGGCTAGAGAAATACTCCAATATCAGTTGTAGAACCAATGAGGTTAAGTGTCATATTCAAGTCTGGATCGTGATCTCATAGTCGGCTGACCTGAGAGTTATCTCTTTGGTGACTCAGTGCGTGACGATGCCGGCGGTGAACGTGCATGAACGTGTTCAGATATGTTTTGGAAAAAAACTGTGAGTGACTCATCGTGACCTGACAGCGATACACATGTCCAGACATGTTTTTTGGGGAAGCGCTGTAAACAACCTGAAAACAACGCATGGTTAGACCACGATATAACGATACAAACAGCTGACAAGGCATGTTTTAACAAGAATATCTAGACGACTTACAGTATAAACTTAATCAGGCTGAACTACCCAGAAAATGTATTCACACATATCATGACACAGCAATATCTCCATCCTATAATATTCAATTCAAGAAGCACTACAAAACTATGACGACCAAAGGAAGTCAGGGAGGCAAGCCCTGACATGTCTTGTGCTCTAAAAATCAGTGTAATATCGCAGTGACTGAATCGGTCTTTCGGGGATATCAGTCGTTACCACTCATACATTAGCAATGTATTTTAGGTCATCCCAGAAGCACTACAAAAAACTGACGACTAAACGAAGTCAGCGAGGCAAACCCCGGTGATGTCTTCTGCTCTAAAAATCAAAAATTAAAACACAATCTAAACAGGCTAACATTTAAAAAAATCAGAGTGGTAAAAGTAAAGAAGTAACCAAAAAATATGTATGTGTGTGTGTTTTTTTATATCTATCTAACTGAAACTCTCTGTCTCTCTGTCTGTCTGATAATTGTTCAGTATAATTGTTCATTATAATTGTTTAACTATAATTGTTCACTATATTTGTGTGTGCGTGTGGGAGCGAGAGAGAGAGAGAGAGAGAGAGAGAGAGAGAGAGAGAGAGAGAGAGAGAGAGAGTGAGAGAGAGAGAGAGAGAGAGAGAGAAAGTGGGTGTCAGTGAGAGGGAGAGAGTGAATGCGTGTGTGCGCACGTGCATGCGTGTGTGTGGAGAGAGTGATTGAGCGAGAAATGGTGGGGGAATGTGTCAGTGCATGCATTCGTACGTGTATGTGTGAGAGTGAGTGAGGAAGTGTATGCGTGCGTGCATGCGTTCATGTGTATGTGTATGTGTGAGAGAGTGTGATTGAGAGAGTGAGTGGTGTGTGAAGGATTGTGTGTTAGAGAGTGAGACAGTGGGAGAGTTGATGTGTTAGTGTGTGTGTGTGTGTGAGCGCGCGCATGCGTGTGAGTGTGTGTATATGAAAGAATACAGAGAGAGAGAGAGAGAGCTGAGCAGATGCATGTCATGTAACACGCATGTTATGTAACACGCGAATCCATATGTTTGTGTATTCTCATCTGTCATATTATCAGTTAAATACCATTTGATTTTATCATGCATAATATAAACTCATGTTCATTACTATAGTTTGAGTGAGTGAGTCAGTGAGTGTGAATGAGAGACAGAACGAGTGAGCGTGAGAGTGAATGAGTGAGCGGGAGAGTGAATGAGTGAGCGGGAGAGTGAATGAGTGAACGGGAAAGTGAATGAGTGAGCGGGAGAGTGAATGAGTGAGCGTGAGAGTGAATGAGCGGGAGAGTGAATGCGTGAGAGTGAATGAATGAGCGGAAGAGTGAATGTGTGAGCGTGAGAGTGAATGTGTGTGGTGTGTGTGGTGTGTGTGTGTGTGTGTGAGAGAGAGAGAGAGAGAGAGAGAGAGAGAGAGAGAGAGAGAGAGAGAGAGAGAGAGAGAGAGAGCATCACTATTTTTACGTCACATACATTTTATGTACACATTTTTCTCCATGTTTAACATTTTTATGAGACTGCTCATGACAAGTGTCAGTGTATGTGTGTGAGTAAAGTGTGGGAGTTTGTTCATACTAGTTTCAATACTAACGTGAGACATTTTGTATGTGTCTAGATGTGAGGAAGTGTGAGTGTATGTGGAGGATGTGTGTGAGTGTGGGGATATGTGTGGGTGGGGGGGGGGGGGGTATGCATTTGGATGGGTTGGGGTGTGTGGGTTTTGGTGGGTAGTGGTATTTGTGGGTGTTGGTGGGATGTGTGGATGGATGTGTGTGGGTGAAAGTACGGGTGTTGGAATGGGTGTGGGGGGTGTGTGTATGGGTGGAGGATATGTGTATGGGACGGATGCAGGGGATGTGTGTTTATGTGGGTGGAGATGTGTGGATGGTTTGAGGAAGTATGTGTGGGAGGCGGGGTTGTGTGGGTAGGGGATTGTGTTGGGTGGATTTGGGATGGAAGGGCGGATGGGGAGAAGTGTATGGTGTGTGGGTTTGAGATATGTGTGCGGTGTGTTGGTGGGGGATGTGTGAATGATGTGTGGGTGGAGGGTATGTTTGTGGTGGTATGGGTGGAGGATAGTGTGTGGTGTAGGGGATGTGTGTGATGGGTGTGGGGAATGTGCGTATGGGTGGGGTATATGTGTGGGTGAGCAGGGGATTGTGGTGGTTGGGGGAAGTATGTGGGGGAGTGTGTGTGGGAGATGTGTGTATGTGGATGGGGAATGTGTGGGTGGGGGTGTGTGAGTGGCTTAGGGATGTGTAGGTGGGTGAGGGAGTTGTATGTGTCGGGGTGGGATGTGTGAGTGGGTGGAGGATGTGTGTGGGGGTAGGGGTATTGTGATCGAGAGATGTTTGGTTGGGAGTGGGTTGGTGGGGGTGTGTGGGTGCGTAGTGGAGGATGTGTGAGTGAGTGTGTGTTGGTGGACGGGTAGGGAATGCGTGTGTGGGTGGGGAGAGGTGTGTGGTGTGTTGGTTGGTGATATTGTGTGGGTGAGGTATGTGTGTGTGGGTGGGGGATTTTTGTGGTGTGTGAGTGGGGGTATGTGGGGTGGATGGGTAAGGGTATCTGTGTGGGTGTGGGTGGGATTATTTTGTGGTATCTGGGTGGGGGATATGTGTGTGGTGTGTAAGTGGGGATGTGTTGGTGAGGGATATGTGTGTGTGGTGCGTGGGTTGGGAATAGTGCGTGGTAGGAGGTGTATGTGATGTGCGGGTGGGGGATTGTGTGGTGGGGGATTAGGTTAAGGCATGTGTGGGTGGGTGGAAGTTGTATGTGTGGGTGGTGGTGTGTGTGTGAGTGGATTGGGGATGTATGGGTGGTTAGGGAGATGTGTGTGTGTGTGTGGGGGGGGGGGGGGGTAGGGAAATGTCAGTTGGTGGGGATGTGTGTGTATGGTTTGGGGATGTGTGAGTGGATGTGCGATGTGTGGGTTGGTGGGGGATTGTGTGTGTGGGTGGGGAATATGTTGTCGATGGAGATGTGGCTGGGGGAAGGGTGGTTTGAGGTGTGGGTGGGGAGAGGATGTGTGGGGTAGAATGTGGATGGGCGTGGGATGTGTGGGTTGGTGGGGGAATGTTTGTGGGTGGCGAGTGTGTTTTGGTTGGGGGATCAGGTGAGGGCAGTGTGTGTGGGTGGGGATGTGCGGGAGGGGGATGGGTCGGTTGGTGGGGTATGTATGTGTCCCTTGGTGTGCGTGTGTGTCGGTAGGTGGGGGTGTGTATGTGTCCCTTGGTGCGCATGTGTGTGGGTAGGTGGGGGTGTTGTGTGGGTGGGGTGATGTATGGATAGGTGGGAGATGGGCTTCATACCATGGTAATTAGCCTTGTTTATGTTTACAACATTCATTTCACAATGTTTATTTTTCTTCCTATGCAAATGTATAATGCTCTTGATGAACGAAAGACGAGTGATTGGAAGTGCCGAATGTAAGACGGGCCTGCGCGCCCAATTTGTGACCCTAATAAAGTTGATTTGATTTGATTTGATTTCTGTCTGTCTGTCTCTCTCTTCAGATGTGATGTCAGTATCTGACTATATAAACTCTTTAGGTGATAGGCCCTACTCCGACATCAATTTTAGAACCGCTGTGCCTCGCTGCCCTGAACTCACAGCGAGGTCGATTACTCTGGCTTCAAGATGCAGTTACATTCTCGAAACGCCTGCTTCGCTAACTTGCATCGGCCGGGAAGATCCTAAATGGGTGCACCTCACACAGCCAGCCGAGACAACGAACGCTTGACGCGGGGACTGATAGTGCGAACCAGACCATCGATCACGTAGTACGCATATCTCGAGAAATAGTGAGGTGTTAGTTCTTGTTGCAGACGTGTGAAACGTGCAGAAAGAACAGCGGCATGACTTTGTACACTTTTTCACACTCGTTAATCGAATGTAACTAGCGTTACTAGCTGAAATTTGGATTATAGGGGTTTTAAATGTTGCTGAATCGACTGAGCACACCTCTGAAGTTGTAAACAAATATTCTAAGGTAATTTGCTTTGGCGTCATCTATGTAAGTTGAGCAAATGTAAACACATAACTGCAAACCGTGTCAGAAATGTTACATCTCGAAAGCCAAAACCCGTGGGTATGCGTGGATTTTGACAAATATGCTTTAGTTTGCAGTAATCTCGCAAAAGCGTTAACAATTATGCAGCCGATAGTGACAAATGAAACTTATTTTACAGAAGTCGGTACAAATTATACTACAGGGAAACACATTTCCACTTCACTCGCCCATTTAATTCCTCTGCCTCCTCCCCTTCTAGAGCAAGAAATTTTAATAAGCTATAATAAATATGACTTGGTATGCCTATAGGTGACTGCTCGCTATAAGACCTACACTGTTATCACAACAACGGGTAAACTTGTAAAAGTAAAAAAAAGATCTGACGTGCCCTTAATTAAATGTGCGTGATACCATTCCGAGAGGTGGACATAAATTTAATATATGTGTGAAAGTTTGTAGTAGGGCATGTCATTATCCACCCCCTTTTAGGGATCGTCCCTGAATCCGAAATAATTTCTTATATCGCTTATGTGTCAGCATAACAAGCCTTAAGAAGCTGAATTTTCAGATCTCATGCGGATACGTAACTGCTTCCGGTTTTGTATAGTTAGAAAGATACACTTTAATTATTAAAAGAAATATTTAAAAAAAAGTATTTTTGATGTGCAAAGTTAAAAGTAAAGATGGCGACATGGATTAGGAAGAAATTAACAAGTTCGATGCATATTTGCGAATCCGATCATCAGATGACCTTGGCGTTTTCCATTATATAGCTATTGTAAAATAACCTACTGTAATTATAATTGCAGTTATTACTGTCGGTAGTGGATTGGACTTAAACACTACCATAAGACCAAAGAAGATGTGTTAGAGATATAAGGCGTTTCTTCGGGCTGTGTGATGGTGTTCAGCAAGTCACATGATCACATGCTTAAGGAGTACATCGGATCACGTGCTTAATGGTTACAACCGGACCACGAATGCACGCTGTCTTCCTGTCACATGCCTAAGGGATACATCTGGTACACATGGGTAATGGTTACATCCGGTCAAATATGGCGTTGCTTCCTGTGACATGTGTAAGGGGTGCATCCAGTACATGTGCTCTCTGGCTAAAACTGGTTAAAGATGGTCGTGAATCCTGTCATGTGGATTTACGAAAGACTGAATTCATAACAGACACTGTTGGTTGGTTGGTTGGTTGGAGACTTGGCGGTATTGAGGAAGTGAAATGACAAAGTGAGATATTTTTTCCTATTTGATTAAAATGCTTGATTTAAACATCTCTCGTTTGGGTCAGTGCGATTATACTTATAAGTTTTACAACGAGCAATATGAAAATCCCCTGCCAGCTTGCTATGCCAGTCGCAGGTTTAGGGCAAAAAGCGTCCCACCTGGAAAATCAGAGCCCTCTTGGCTCATGACCTCGCGGTCATGGATTCCCGGTCTACACTACGTGCAGGGGGTTATGACTTGCATAGTCTGCGGGTTATCGGAAGGCTACTAATTTTCACTTTTCACCCACCTGAGAGAGGTTAACTGATCTTAATCCTGCTGGCTGCAGGGCCAGGCACAGTCCACACCTTGTAGACGTGCTATTATTTTCAGTATTATTTACATTAACATGTGTATTGTAAATTGCACACTAAAGGATTTACATTATTGCATTAGTTTATGTTGTGTGATTTCTGCAATATGTACACGAGGAGATTGGAATATACCACGCAATAAATCATGCAAATATAATGTTTGGTCTTCGTTATTCAAATTCACTAGTGGAAAACATAGTTTTGAACTATAAGTTTATTGGTGATTCCATTCATATGTTGTATCTAGTAGTGCAGCAGTCTCCAACAGTTGTCTGATATAGTTCTGATCTTCTGATTGGCACTATGGTTCTCTGTTGTAAAATTGATTGAAGCAAGTCTGGAAACAAGTGGCGTCAGACAGACAGTTACTTCTGCACCTGGTCACAACCTCTGTGCACTTTGACCTGCAGTTGACCCCGACCATCATGCAGTGGTGTAGACATTCGCCGTACTCATCGTAACCTTGAGAAATGTCACATTCTGTGAAATAAACAAACTTGATATATAGTTTATCACACGCAAACACACTGTTCACACATTAATGGTACACTTGATATATAGTTTACCACAAGCAAACACGTTGTTTACACATTAATGCTACACTTGATATATAGTTTACCACACCACTCCAACTCTTCTTTCCATTGTGGAATCGTTCCACACAGGCATGAAGGGTATAATCAAGTTTGATAGTGCAACTTCAGAAGAGTTTGAAATCAAGAGTGGAGATAAGCAAAGGTTATGTCCAAACCCCCAATCTCCCTTGGAGTATACTTTTCACTTCTACTGAAATATGCCTTACGTGATCAGGATGGTGGTATATACTATCACTCACGCTCAGATGGCGGCCCCTACAATGCTCAGAGATTAAATGCCAGGATCAAAATAAGGAGGGTACTGATCAGAGAGTAGCTTTTTGCAGTTGATGCTGCAGTTACGACCCACCCTGAGGAAGTACAATTACTATCTGCATTCTCCATTGCTTGTTCTGAATTTGATTTAACAATTAACAAAAAGAAGACACAGATTATGCCACAAGGTGCACATGGGGTACCATCAATCTTTATTGACGGTGCTGAACTAGAGATATTAGACCATTTTACATATCTAGGATCAGAGGTAAATAGCAAATTATCCGTAGATCAGGAAATCAACATATGGATAGGAAGGCAGCAACAACAATGAACAGGTTAAAAAAAAAAATCTGGGAGAAATGGAAGCTTACTGACAAAACAAAAGTTATTGTCTACCAAGCTTGTGTCCTTAGTATTCTTCTTTATGGCAGTGAAACCTGGTCAACTTACTCACACCAAGAGAAACGTTTAACAGCTTTCATGTGCGGTGTCTGCGAAGAATACTTGGTAGTAAGTGGCAAGACAAAATCACAAATACTGAAGTATTGGAAAGATCAGGTTGTGTGACGGTGTGTTCCGTGCTCAGTCTTCGTAGACTTAGATGGATAGGATACGTTAGAATGATGGATGATGGTAGAATACCAAAGAAATCTTGTATGGTTAATTAAAGACGGGTAGGAGATCTCAGGGTCGGCCTCTACTACTACGATATGTAAGCGGGACATGATTGATACCGGCATTAATAATGCATATTGGAAGTAAGTTGCCGCTGAACGTGTTGCATGGAGGGCAACTATCAGAAGTGGAATAAAGACAAAGGAGAAAATGCTTGCAGATAAAGCACAAACCGAACATGTGAGAAGTAAGATGGTGTGTGATGGTGGAAATGACCATGGTTTCACAAGCATCCACTATGGACGAACATTTACAGCGCGAATTGGCCTTATCAGCCACATTCGCTGCCGCAATGGGTTGTAGTTATTATGCCTTTTTGACGCACAATGTACAAAACTATCGTCTGTCAAGACGACAATGTGCCAATGTAGTTTACCACAAGCAAACACACTGTTGATGCATTGATGTCAAACTTGATATATAGTTTATCACAAGCAAACACACTGTTCACGCACTGATGCTAAACTTGATACATACTTTACCACAAGTAAACACACTATTCATGCATTGATGGGAAACTTGGTATATACTTTACCACAAGTAAACACACTATTCACGCATGTTAAAATTGATATATAGTTTACAACGAGCAAAAATATAGTTTTAAACACCGAAGCGGTAAAGAATACATTACACCAGTGTTTGCCAACCTTTTTGTTCTATACCCTACCTAAGCCTGTCTAAATTCTTATGCCCCCCCCCCCCCAACATATACATCATTTTTAATATTCAAAACTTGAAATGTTAACTAAAGACACTTGAATGATAGGTTTTAGGAAGAAATCACTAGGAAATTATTGAGCAAACACAGTAAGTAAATTTTCAAAACATATAACGGAGAACTGAAATTCAAGTACAAAATAATTTTAATGAAAGATCTTTCTATATTATTTTAATTATTTAGTAATTTTTTTTTTTTAATTTAGTCAGATCCTTGCGCTTGATGCTTTCTGCAATGAGATTTTATGTCAAGTTCCAATTTAGTTAACTTTAGTCTCAAGTCTCCCTGTTTTGTTATATCCAGTCGACTTTTTTTTTTTTTTTTTGTTATTTTTAGCTGCAAATCATTTATGGCACTAAATCCGCATTCAGCTAAATATGAAGATGGAAACTGTAACAATAGTTCTCTTGCGCATTTGGATATTTGATTTCGGTTTCCTCACAAAGCCATGCCATCGCTCCTTTTATATTAAATACAGTTTTCATTGACTCATCATTTGGCATTTTTGCGAGTTCTTCTTGATACTGCATATTTGAAATATCAGACAATTCCACTAAGAAATCAATTTGTTTCAAATCAGAAAATCTGTATTTTAAATCAGTCGATAAAATTTTCAGATGATCGACAATAACATATATAGCGGTATCAATCATTTAACATTTTTGGGCCAATGAATCTTTTCAAAACTTTTGTTGTAAATATATGTCTGACATAATTCATTAAAGGTAATGAAACCAAATATCTTTGTTTTTGCATCGACAAGAGTTTTATTTGTTCCTTGAAGTTGTTTATTTAATATATTTAGTTTTTCAAAGATATCGGATAAATAACTCACAAATGCCTTACCATCGACCGTTAACAGATTTTTCATTTCAGGTTTGTCGTTTAAAAGATCACTAAGAGTATCAAATAGTTTTATAAATCTTTTCAAGCAGTTTCCTTTCGAGAGCCATCTTACTTCAGTGTGACATTAGTCTCACATGGTCTTCATTTTGTTCTTCACAAAATAACTTGAAGAGACGTTCACATTTGGCACTAGGTTTAATAGCATTGGTACACTTTATAACTAAATGTAGTACTTCATTTCGAACAGGCGAAATGTTTTTAGCTACCAGGTTTTCCCTGTGAATAACACAATGCACAAGAAGCATTTCTGGATTCTCATCTTTCATCAATTTTAAGCAACCATTTTCTTCCCCATCATATTAGGAGCACCATCTGCAGCACAAGATGTTCTATTTTTCATTGGTATTGATATCTAAGTAATTTTATTATATCTTACGTAAGTTATAAGTACGGCCTCACTATCTCACAAAGTTGATTCATCCATTTGCACCGAGAATTTTCTTGTTTTCAGTTTTTCAACAAATTGTATTTCAATATCCTCACTCATTTCGTCTATTCTTCTGCTAACAATATTGTTACTTAGTGGCATAACTTTAACGTCTTTGTCATCTTTTTCCAGAACCGTTTTAAGAAATGCTGATATTTGTGGTTTGACTTTTCTCAGATTTAGCAATGGGTAATGAAATTTGATAACTAGCCCCAACAGTACGATTGATAGTTGCATTATGAGCAGTAAGTAGAGACATTAATGTTAGTCTTTTTTCAAACTTTTTCTTTAAAGTTTGAAAGTAATTCAAATCTGAATTAATATGAGCATTATGTTTCGCCTACTAATGTGTCTCAAGACGACCTTGTTTCATTGATTCGTTGACCAATCATTCTTGGCATAAAAGACAAAAAGGTGACCGGTCATCTTCGACAGTGGGTATGAAACCAAATTTTAAACATTCCACAGAATACTGACGAATGTTTTTTTGTTTGCACCACTCATTTCACTATGGGCTGAAAAAAATAAATATAAGATCAATTAAAAACTTTTAAAAAACAATATGAACTGGAGTAAACGTAGACTACAAATGCATATTTAAATATGTATGGCACATTTACCCTACCGCAAAAAAAAAAAAAAAAAAAACTTTTTCATTTGACAAATTTTTCTGGAAAATGATGCTTCTAAAACTTAAATTAATCAAACTTACCAATTGAATTTACATACCATTTATATATCACTTATATTTACACAATGTATATATATATATATATATATATATATATATATATATATATATATATATATATATATATATATATGTTTTAAACAACGAGAATTTTACAACAATTTAACGGACTCTTATTTCAAATTAACGGTGAATGCTGAGCGTTATTGCGAAACACTGCATAAACTGAGACCCCGGCACTAAGCATTTCGCGCCATTCAGAACATTCATTCATTCATTCAGTAGTATGTCCTTTGCAGAGCCTAGCTCCCATAACAACCTTCCGGAAAACTTCTCGATCACGAGTAAGATGTCCCGCGTCCGATACACCCATCTGGAGATCATCCGCCACATCCTGCACCCATCTTCTCTTTGGCCTTCCTCTTCCTCTCTTCCCAGGCATATATCCCTCCATTATGGTTCTCTGCAAACTTTCATGACATTTCAAGTGACCAAAATATTTCAACTTTCTTTGTTTTATCGTCTTTAATAGCCAACCTTCTTCAATATTCAGCTCTTGAAGTATGGATGCATTGTTCTTTTCTTTACCCAAGATATTCTTAGAACTCGTCTATAACATTTGTATTCAAAAGCATGTATGCGCTGTTCAGCTTGTTTAGTAACAAATAGCGCGAAATGCTTAGTGCTGGCCCACTAGAACCAGTAGTTCAACTGTAACGTCAAACAATGAAATCACGGTTACTAACATGGCGGACAGAAGTTACTTATACAGGACGTTTACCCAGCTCGAGTAGCGACTGAGAGTCTCCATACGGTGAACTTAAACTCTAGACGAGTCCAGTTTCGAATTGCCCCCCTTAACAATCGAATTGCACCCCTGTGGGGCGTGGGCGCCACGTTGGGAAACTGTCACACATCGTTCTTGCTGATAATATCACGAAGTTCTTACGATGATATGTTCATGATATTGTCGTGTGATGGTCGTTGTCTAGGTAACGATACTCATGGTGTGTCAATGGAGATATCTAACTGTCTTGCAATATAACTCACCCCCGCAGTGCATATTCACCAGTCATTAAACAAGATTCAGTTGGCGCACATAATCCTTTTTTACAGAAATAACACAGACTCACGGAACATATGTATATATCCAGAAACAATGTAATCCATAGAATATAAATATCCTCCTCACAATTTAACCAGCACACATCAATGCTTCTCAAGCCTGCTTCATATCAAATCCACAAGACATTTAGTCCAGCTACTATCCACGGCTGGATCTCCTACAATACAACCCACACATTGGGTCGGAGCCACTGCTCAACTATGCAACCCACTCTGGGTTTCAGGCCCTCACTCACTATAGAACCCACTCTGGTTCAGGCCTGTCTTCACAACTAGGAGAACAACACAACACGGAGATCTCTAACTCCGCTTCTCCTTAGACTACCGACCAGTTCGGCATCTACACATTAACTGTCCTCAAGTCCCTTGACTTCACACAAAACTAAACTGTCCTTCCCCCATCCCCCTGGGGTCCACACTCACCCTTCCCATTATTTCTCAGGACTGGCTGTTTTCTCATAGCCAGGTCAGTCACTTTACTGTCTCCCACTTTCATCTCCATTCTTTCTCATGCCCGGTCACTCAACTCAATGTCAATGACCCAGGCTTATGTCATCACCCCCCCCTCTTAAAAGAAAACTTCGTTTTCAAATATTGGGAGACTAAAACTTACTAAACATGTGACCCAGACATATTGCCTGGGTAGCCCTAAGTATGGCTGCACCTTACTCTAGCTACCACACTACATAATACATCAAATGCTCATAGTACACTCCTATATTCCTCACACATAAATACAACCATCTTTCTATCTTGTGTACCAATGCATGAACTAATACATCACATAATAATAATACATCATAGGAAAGCATTATACTTATGTACCCACAGGTCTCTTACTACTTCACGACCACACAATACTATTTGTGTACCGACCCTATATCCGGTGGTTCTGTTCTTGCATTAACCCTCCTCTGATTCCTGTCGATGCTGTGTCTACCTTTCATGTACCCATGACTCATGGTACCTCTACAATTACAACATCTGTTTGCTATCCCTAGCCCTGGGTCAGTAATGTCGCGAACACTCTTTTGACCTGACTCAACTTTCCTATCTGCATATTGCACCATTACACTTGAGTCTCTGTTTAGTCTGAACTCTTTATTCAATCTTGGCCCATATACCTGGCACCTTGCTTTCTGCTGCATACGCCTTATGCCTATGTGCCCTGCACATGCACTATCCTGAGCTGTTCTAGTATATCGGTCTCTATGTGCTAAAGGTACTGCTCCTTGCCCACGTGCAGTTCCACTATCTGAAAAGCGGCGAGTGAGAACATTGTTCTTCCTCTCGAAGCACCATCTACCTTTCTTTGACTGCCTATGTTCTACTCTCCTACACCCTTGGGAACATTTGTTCAGAGTAGTATCTTGTCTCTGGGATTCACTAGCACTATATTTGGGATCCATTCTCATCTGCTCAGCTGTACTATCCTTGTCCTGAGTTCCTGTGTCTACTTCACGTGCCTCTTCTACCTCAGCTATACTCTCTAATTTAGGTTCTCTTGTGGTAACTACCTCATTACTGCTTACACTATATTTTTGGTCCCAATAAACTACTTCCTCTTCTGTACAATCTTTAACTCCTATAACATTTCCTATGATCAAATCAGCCACTGGTGAGTCCAAAACACACGCTGTCACTCTTCCAGTGATATATGGTGTTTTTACTGTTATTATGGCTAATGGGTAGAACTCTACTGTGCCGTTGAATGTTATGCATCTAATCTTTTTCCCTGTATAATCCGAGGGATCTATTAAACTTTTCCTCACTCCGATAGACGTACATCCGGAATCCCTAATTGTTAACGCTGGTCTATCATTGACAAATCCCTGATGCAGCTTCAGACTTCCTCCTTCATGCACTGCTGATCCTGCTTTCACTGTATGACCACATATTAGGACTGGCTGACTGTCTTTTTCAAAAAGAGGTTTGCACCCACTACAATCTTCATTGTTCAGCGTCTCAATTACTTGCGCTGCATTTGAGTGCTCTGTTTCTCGAATCCTACATTGATGGCTGACATGCCCATTCTTTCCACATTTGAAACAGATGATCTCCTTCCTTGCGTTACTTGTTGGCTCATCTGATGGTTGTGCATCACACTGTGCTGCCTTGTGTCTCCAGCTCCCACAATTCCAACATCCGGCATAATTTGGACGTCTCTGGAAATTCCCTCTTCTATATGGGTACCGTCCTACTCTACCAACATTGTTTCCTCGGAAACCATTATCTTGAAGTTCTTGCTGCTCACCTTTCTGTGCTGAATCCACACTTTTCGCCCTTGGTCTGATGACTGGATTCTGGTCCTGTTTAGTGTACGCTGCACAGACTATTTCCTCACTCATTAGTTTACCAATAGATACTGTTAGGATGTGCAGTCATGTAGTTTTGCCCTAACTGATGACATTGTGTCTATGTCCTTTGGCTTACGTTCCTCAAAGAAAGCCACTAAATTAGTAATTAGCATGAAGATACTACTTGTCTCTTAACATTAGATCTACTAATTTATTAAAATCTTTCCCTACTTCTGCGAGCTCCATCCATTTGTTAAATGTGTTCTTTACTGTGTTAACAAAGTCTGTGAAATCTTGATTTGTCTCTGGCACTAACTGTCTAAACTTTGTTCTATATCCATGTTCAGTTAGTTGAAACTTTGTCAGCAAACGTTGACGTAAGATAGAATAGTTGTTTCTTTCTTCTACAGGTAAATTGAACATGGTGTCTAGAGCCTTACCCGTAAGAAACTCGCCAAGTCGCATCGCATACTCGTTTTCTGGGATGCCTAAAGTTTTCGCACTTGCTTGAAATCTGTCTAAATAAGATTCAAGGTTGTCTCGGTCCGTAAAGTATGGCAGTTTTAATCTCTGTGACGACTGCAAAGGTTTTCTGCTTTCCTCACTTTGACCCTTCGAAGATAGTTTTAGTTTTCTGAGAGCAATTTCAGCTTCCATCTTAATCTTCTCTTTCTCAATTTCCACGGCATTTGTTTGTTCTAACTTTTCAAGTTCTAGTTGTTCAATTTGTAGTTTCACTTGTGTCTCTTTCTCTTCCTGTAGACGCTTGTTTTCCATTTCAGCTAACTTTACTTGCTGTAGACGCTTGTTTTCCATTTCAGCTAGCTTTACTTGTGTCTCTTCCTGTAGACGCTTTGCCTCGCGTTCATTATGCCTCTCCTCTCTTTCCGTCTGTTTTTGTTCTTTTGCTTCTGCATACTCCTGTAACTCTTTACCTTTCAGGCCTATTCGTTCACCTGCTTCAATATATTCCATTAAAGTAGGCATCTTGTACTTGTGGACACGTTGCTGTCTGTCAGCCAACTATAAATGTAAAGACTCTGCTACTAGTCTTTGTGTGCCCTCCCTAAGTACACCTACCACTCCCTGTGTACGTAAATTCGTAGTGCTAAAATATCACTCTGTACTCACCCAGTCACTCTATAAGCACTAGGTAGTGAGGGAAAATATCCTCCTACTCCCTGCATATATCTATAACAAATAGTTGTATAACATTTCTGGAAATATTGTTAAACATACATATAAATACATATACACACGAATGGATGATAACACTAAGTGTTTTCTATAAAAACGTTAGACTCACAAGCCAAGTACACGGAGACGGTGATCACAAAGAAATAAACAACAGTAACAACCACAAGCTTGTGTAGGGACACCCACAGTGCGCGTAATATATAAATATAAACTGACAAAGACCACTAGACAGTAGAAATGACGAAAGATCACAATAATAACATATATCCGACCACAACAAATATCATATGTAAATATAACGAAAAGAAAAAAGAGAAGAAAAAAAAATTATAGCATCAATTTATACACAGATCTGACGCTAAACACAAACTGGCACGTTATATAATTCAGGACCGTCCCTGCAGAACCAAATAAACCGACCTTTCGATTTTCTTCCCAGAAATTATATATGGTGCACCTCAGAAAATAACTTTTCGCCCTGTCTCCCGGCCTTCGAGAAACAACACAAAAATCCCCTACTCTTGACAAACACTGGACCACATACAAGTAATTGCTTAACACCCGAAAACAGTATATATAAGACAATGAGCAGCAAACAGAATGTCCAACTGGTTGGCCGACAAATATGTGCCTATTAATCCGTCGCCACAAGTTCGTTTAATAGTTTTTAATAGTTTCCCACAATCGGCTGGAAATATCTGTGTTAAATTTTCCGAAATGTCTACACCGCTAGATTTCAAAGCGACTTGTTGATTTGTTGAGTGGTTACTTCATTTCGCGTTGTGATCACGAGTTCCAACTGTCGGAAACGTTGACGGTAATAATAATTATCCAAAGTGTTCTTTCGATATGTTGTTACTTTCGTTGCGGAGATGGTGCTTTGCTGTATCATATATGTTATAGATTCACCAAAAGAAAAGACCAAAATAATGGCAATAAATGTTCAACGCTTTCACTCTGTACAGTCAGTTCTTTTTGGCAACTGTATGCAACTATGTTCGCGGAGCTGCCATGTCATCATTCGTTGTCAAAATGTTTGCTGATTATAAAGTAATGAACACAACGGGCTTTTAACAAAGACGAAAAAAATAAAGTCTGGTTTCACACAAAACGCCTTGTTTTGTTCATTCACGATGAGTCATCTTGACCACAATAGGCCGTGGAAATTCTCCTGAGTACCTTTACTCCTTCCACCCCAACTCACAATGTCACCTCAATTTCTCTTTATCACCCTCAATGAAAAATTACTCCGTACAAACAGTTTCCACACAACCTTCTCAGCCCCGACACGGCTGCTCTTTTTCACTTCGTGGAAAGTCACACTTAATCTGTCTGTAAACTGCCCGGAACTTTTCCGCCATACACAAACACTTTCCACTTCTGCCCCCGCACGGCTGTGGTAGGGGTTAACGTACCTCTCCCCCGTCGTATCTTTCCGGTGAATCAGCGACTGTAAATTTTCTCTGTTTTTCAAACATGTAATTCCCCAGTACCTGGACGCTGGTGTCTCCACCCGTCCTATTTGCTGCGTCGATCAATCATAAATTGTCGACCTGCAAACACACAGTGCGCTTGTCTCGCACACACACACACACACACACACACCTGTCAGTATCTTTGAATTTTCAATCCTATCCTGTCCTACACACACCTAGGACTGACCTCTTCTTGTCGCAAACAACTCGCTGTCCACTCGAGTTTACCTGTGCTGTCCTATTTTTGACCTCTCTGCGTTAATTCTCTGACGCCCCATCTCTTTGACCTATGAAAAACACCGTACACCTGTCTTCAGCGCGCACATGACTTCGCTGCGAAATCACTCACTGTCTGTTTTGCCGCGCGCTGGCTGCTTTTGATGAACTGAAGTGATCTTTCGTGAACTGTCTGCTAGCTTCAGCGATATTGTTGGTATCAAATTTACCTGTAGTAACCTTTACGTGACCTGTCTGCTAGCTTGAGTTTTTACTCCCGTCTGTCTGTGTGAATTATCTGGCGCACACACAAAGAGTTCACATTACCCTCTTGAAGCCACACAATCCAAATTGCCAAGGGTTTGCTAGTTTGATGGAACGAAGTCACCAGATAATAACTCCTCTCTTTCAGCGAAGAGCCCACAAATATCTCAGAATGGCACCAATGTCTATATTGTTCTTGATCGGACGAGCTCTCAGATACTCCTTACTAAGCGACGAGCTCCCAGATGATCAATATATCCCCATCGTCCTTGACCGGAGGAGACCCCAGATTGTCACACATCGTTCTTGCTGATAATATCACGAAGTTCTTACGATGATATGTTCATGATATTGTCGTGTGATGGTCGTTGTCTAGGTAACGATACTCATGGTGTGTCAATGGAGATATCTAACTGTCTTGCATATATAACTCACCCCCGCAGTGCATATTCACCAGTCATTAAACAAGATTCAGTTGGCGCACATAATCCTTTATTACAGAAATAACACAGACTCACGGAACATATGTATATATCCAGAAACAATGTAATCCATAGAATATAATATCCTCCTCACAATTTAACCAGCACACATCAATGCCTTCTCAAGCCTGCTTCATATCAAATCCACAAGACAGTTAGTCCAGCTACTATCCACGGCTGGATCTCCTACAATACCACCCACACGTTGGGTTGGAGCCACTGCTCAACTATGCCACCCACTCTGGTTCAGGCTTGTCTTCACAACTAGGAGAACAACACAACACGGAGATCTCTAACTCCGCTTCTCCTTAGAATACCGACCAGTTCGGCATCTACACATTAACTGTCCTGAAGTCCCTTGACTTCACACAAAACTAAACTGTCCTTCCCCCATCCCCTGGGGTCCACACTCACCCTTCCCATTATTTCTCAGGACTGGCTGTTTTCTCATAGCCAGGTCAGTCACTTTACTGTCTCCCACTTTCATCTCCATTCTTTCTCATGCCCGGTCACTCAACTCAATGTCAATGACCCAGGCTTATGTCAGAAACATTACACGATTAAGCGATTGCATCCGCTGCTATGCCAACAGAAGTACTGCCTTTTACATCTTAGACTACCGTGGAGATAACACACTCTACATTCGAACAGTTTCAGCGACTATGTACTTAGTATTTCAGCCAAAGTATTATTTGTCCCCCCCCCCCCCCTCCCCACCCCACACGATACAAAACTCTGCAGTAGACACCTGTCGAGATGCAGCGAAATATGCTAGGTAATAAATCGTGCAAGATATTGTTTGTGGCTTCTGTGGTTAATTTCGCTAAGTTGTTTAGAAATACACTATTCATGCATTACTGTTTGACAAACAACAACAACAACAACAACAACAACAAAACAACACACATCAAAAGCCAGGAGCGCCGACTCCACTGATCCAGACTGGAGCACTCATGCCCAATGGTCTTTTAATGTTAGATACCAATATTTGTTTTTGTTGTTAACGTTTTAATTTTTAACATTTCTAATTTCATGTGTTTCTTGATATCTGTCTGTGTTGGTCTTGATAAATATCACTACGGTTGAAACCGAGATTCTCTGTGATGTTGTGCAGCTTAAATTTATATTATTATTATCATTAATTAATTATACAAACGTACCCTTTTCTTCCGAAGTCGAAGAGTATCTGCCTGCAGGGCGAGGAACCACCAGATTGCACAACAATAAGCCAGACATGGGACAATGGATACTCACGCAAACCTCGGGTCCTGTATAACATCACACTGATGTTGGACAACAGGATGTCTTCATCCGACATACAGGACTTCACGCTGGAGTTCACAGTCAGCGAACACAAGCAAGCAAGCAAACATATCCAAAATAGCAATGTGATCATTGACTAAACAAACGTACTAAAATAGCAAAGTGATAATTGACTAAACAAATGATCCAAACTAACAGCGAGCTCATTGACTAAACAAATGATCCAAACTAACAACGTGATCATTGAATAAACAAATGTACCGAAATAACAGCGAGCTCTTTGACTAAATAACCGTACCACGTGATCATTGACTAAACAAATGTTTTAGACTAACAGCGTGGTCATTGACTAAACAAACGTACCAAACTAGGAGCGTGATCATTGACTAAACAAACGTACCAAACTAGGAGCGTGATCATTGACTAAACAAACGTACCAAATTAGCAGCGTGATCATTGACTAAACAAACATACCAAACTAGGAGCGTGATCATTGACTAAACAAACGTACACAATAACAACGTGATCATTGATAAACTAATGTACAAACTAACTACGTCATCATTGACTAAACAGACATACCTAACAACGTGACAATTGACTAAATAAACGTACCACGTGATCATTGACTAAACAAATGTACAACGTGATCATTGACTAAACAAATGTACCACGTGACAATTGACTAAACAAACGTACTACGTGATCATTGACTAAACAAACGTACCACGCGATCATTGACTAAACAAATGTACCATGTGATCATTGATTAAACAAGCATACCACGTGATCATAGACTAAACAAACGTACCACGTGATAATTGACTAAATAAACGTACCACGTGACCATTGACTAAACAAACGTACCGGAATAGCAAAAGTCAACATCCTCGTCAGGAGTGGAGCATTCGTCAGAGCAGACATCAACATCACTGTCAGGAACCGCCATACCAATGGCCAGCGTCAAGCCCAGTATAACTGCAACTTTGATCATGGTCATCAATGCTGGAGGGCAAGTCAGAATATCGGAGACAACACAAAGAGTTAACCACGTGTCAATAGTTAGTACTGTAACGTCCGTACTAGCCAAGTGCGCCGTTCATTAACCCACCTTACCATTAATTTCACTTAACTTATTTTGTCACACAATCATAATTTAGTCATAATATCTGATGGGAGGTGCCTTGAAAAGATTAGAACAGACAGAGGCTAGACTCCTCAAAGTCTGCCTTTCACATAATCTGGCCATAATTTCTCTCAGGCAGAGTTTAGTGTCCTCAAAGTCTCTGCCTTCCACACAATTTCTCCCAGACAGATTTCATTGTCCTGTCCTCAAAGTCTCTGCCTTCCACACAATTTCTCCCAGACAGATTTCATTGTCCTGTCCTCAAAGTCTCTGCCTTCCACACAATTTCTCCCAGACAGATTTCATTGTCCTCAAAGTCTCTGCCTTCCACACAATTTCTCCTAAACAGAGTTAATTGTCCTCAAAATATTTGCCTTCCACACAATTTCTCCCAGACAGATTTCATTGTCCTCAAAGTCTCTGCCTTCCACACAATTTCTCCCAGACAGATTTCATTGTCCTCAAAGTCTCTGCCTTCCACACAATTTCTCCTAAACAGAGTTAATTGTCTTCAAAGTATTTGCCTTCCACACAATTTCTCCCAGACAGATTTCATTGTCCTCAAAGTCTCTGCCTTCCACACAATTTCTCCCAGACAGATTTCATTGTCCTCAAAGTCTCTGCCTTCCACACAATTTCTCCTAAACAGAGTTAATTGTCCTCAAAGTATTTGCCTTCCACACAATTTGGCCATAATTTTCCACAGATTTTGAATATAAATGTTATAGACTAAGAATAAATCTAAATCTAAGAATATCTTAGATGAAGAAGAGAACAAATGTATCCATAGGACAAGATCTCAATACTGAAAGTTGGCTGCTAAGACATAAAACAAAGAGAATTGAAATAGTTTGGTCACTTGAAACGTCATACAAGTTTGGAGAGAACAATAATGGAGGGGTATATACCCGAAAAGAGAGGAGGAGGAAGGTCAAAGAGAAGATGGGTGCAGGATGTGGCAGATGACCTCTAGACGGGTATATCGGCGGCGGGACATCTTGCTTATGACCAAGAAGTTTTCCGAAAGATTGTTATGGGAGCAAAGTTCTGCAAGGGATATCTTACTGAATAAATGAATCCTCTCACATTGGAGACCATCCTCTCACAGTGGTGGATACTCAAGTGGTCTTCCCAACACTTTGTTATGTCTGAGACATTAGTCACCTAAAAACATCACCGAAGCAGAACTGTTTGACAAGGTTTAAAGCCAGTAATTATGGTTTATTATCTTCCTGATTTATAATGTCCCGTGGTGATGACAAGGTTGTGAAGCCAACAATCATCCCTTTATTATCTTACTTATTTATAATATCCTGTGGTGCAGAACATGACTAGTCTAGTTGACATGTCTAGAGGCGCACGCTGGAACAATAAGAGTGTTTAACTTTATAATTACGACTCCATATACAATCCTAGTCTAGCTGATCAAACCATCAACACCAGCAGTTTCCATAACATTCTCTTTATTCTGTCCTGGGCCCAACAACTTGATACCATCAACTCACATACAGAAGTATGCACAGATTAATATGCAGGCACATTGACAACATTTATGAAAACAAGTAAATAAGTACAAATGAACTAATACAACAAACATGCACACCCTAGACTAGATGAACAAATACAATAAACGTACATACCCCAGTTAAGTCAGGTCTTAGTTAGATATGATTGAGCTACTGTATGACAGTAGAGAGTACTACCTGCTTCTGTTAGCGCCAAATGTTGGGCAGCGCTTACCAAACCCTGACACCCCACACTGTGCCAACGGCTTCGAGCAGAAGAGCGCAATTGGGATGGTACAAGCCTTATCTTGGTGTGAGGAAATGCAGCCTAAAGACTAAATGTCATGGTTGGATCAAAGCTCCGACAGGTGGACAGTTAGAGCATTGCTTTGCTGATCCAGCAGCTTCTGTAGCTTGTCTTGTTCCAGACATATTGGTGTCACCTTTCCTCTGGAGTAAACTAGACGGGCTGAGAGAGGGATTATGCTGCATGGGCAACACATGGTCTCTAAATTCAGCCCAGGCTTTGTGTTATGGAGAGAAAACTCCCATTTTACAAACTATCATCTGTCAAGATGGCAAGGTGCCAGTCACATACCCAAGACAAAGATGAACAAATAAAATAAATATACATATCCCACCCAGACAGAGATGAATAAATACAATAAACATACACAACCCAGACGAATAAATACAATAAACATACATACCCCAGACACAGATGAACAAATACACGGTGTCAACTGTGTTCTCAGCACTCATATTACTCCCTGCACACCATTTATATACACCCATGCATGGTTGTCACAAACAAGAAGAAGAATCCAACAGAAGAGATGGAAATGTGTTAATGCAGTACCCCCACAGCAATAACTTTGATGTGCCTGACAGCAATCATTCTAATTCAGCAGCTGAACAATAACTTTCATATGCCTGATTGTAATCATTCTGATTCAGCATCTGTTACACTGTATTAATTAAAAATTTGCATATCAACTAAGCATGCAGGCATCAAATATGTTTTCACAAAATAACTGAAAGGTGAATGAACTTTATGAAGTTATTTTGTAGGAAAGAAATCACCAGACATAGATCATCAACTGCAACAGGCACCATAACTGTGATCATAGTCATCAACAACTGAAATAAACACCATAACTGTGATCATAGTTATCATCAACTGAAATAAACACCATAACTGTGATCACTGTCATCAACAACTGAAATAAACACTGTAACTGTGATCACTGTCATCAACAACTGAAATAAACACTGTAACTGTGATCACTGCCATCAACAACTGAAATAAACACCGTAACTGTGATCACTGCCATCAACAACTGAAATAAACACTGTAACTGTGATCACTAGTCATCAACAACTGAAATAAACACTGTAACTGTG
This sequence comes from Cepaea nemoralis, assembly GCA_014155875.1. Taxonomy (NCBI): domain Eukaryota; kingdom Metazoa; phylum Mollusca; class Gastropoda; order Stylommatophora; family Helicidae; genus Cepaea; species Cepaea nemoralis. Next base: position 89,474 of record JACEFZ010023847.1, read on the forward strand.
ATCATAGTCATCAACAACTGAAATAAACACCGTAACTGTGATCATAGTCATCAACAACTGCAATAAACACCGTAACTGTGATCACTGTCATCAACAACTGAAATAAACACCGTAACTGTGATCATAGTCATCAACAACTGAAATAAACACCGTAACTGTGATCACTGTCATCAACAACTGAAATAAACACCGTAACTGTGATCACTGTCATCAACAACTGCAATAAACACCGTAACTGTGATCACTGCCATCAACAACTGAAATAAACACCGTAACTGTGATCACTAGTCATCAACAACTGAAATAAACACCGTAACTGTGATCATAGTCATCAACAACTGAAATAAACACCGTAACTGTGATCACTGTCATCAACAACTGCAATAAACACCGTAACTGTGATCATAGTCATCAACAACTGAAATAAACACCGTAACTGTGATCATAGTCATCAACAACTGAAATAAACACCGTAACTGTGATCATAGTCATCAACAACTGAAAGGGAAGTCACTACTGGAGAGAAAATAAAGAGTTATTCACTTGTTCGTAGTTATTACTTGAAAATACATCCTGGTCATGACAGTGGTTTCTAAGGAAAATGTAAAAAAAAAAACCTTGGACAGACAGAAAAACCAATGAGCAAGTCCTACAAGAAGTATGAGCGAACGAACGAACTAACAAAAATCTTTATTTTGAAAGGGTTAAGAATTGGGCACGCAGGCGCATCTGACATTCTGCCCTTCTTCTCTATATCCTCTCATACATTCTTTCATTCAACATCTCTTATGAAGCAATTCTTTGACAGCAAAAGAACAATAAGCATTAAAACGCATGAAAAATAATCAATAATACATGACTCGTTGAGGCAATGTTTAACATAGGCATCATAAATACACACATATGGGAATGTTTTTTTTCTTCTGGCTAGTTGTCGTTCAAGATCATTTACCATCATTATTGTCTTTGTTGCTGTTTTTTTTTTAAGGGGGCATGTAGTCTGTCCTGAGGTAGTGTTCAAACAGGTTGCTGACTGTATGTATAATGACTGGTGGTGTCTATTGATTTCTTGTGGAAGATTATTCCACAACTGAGTGGCAGAGTATGCTAAGCTTGTTTTATATAAGTCTATCCTAGGTTTAGGGACATGAGGTATATTTAGTCGTTCGCTATGTCTTGCGTTATATTTAAACAATGGCCAAAGGTAGCTTGGGGCATTTTGAAATAGGATTATCTGAGTTAGTTTAGCCTTATTAAAAAGTAGGCATTTGTGGAGTGGCAGTAACTGAAGACGTTCATGTAGGTTAGAATTGTCTGTAAACTTATCACCATTGATTAGATGCACTGCCCTTTTCTGGAGTGAATAAAGGTGTTTTGTTATTGATTTGGAGCATCCATCCCAGATTGTGGAGCAATAATCAATATGTGTTTGTATGTGGGAAGTATAGAATATCTTTCTTGTGTTTTCGTCGAGGAAGTTTTTAATTTTCTTTGAAGTAGATTTTTTTGAAGTAAATGAAAACTTTAGACTAATTAGAGAAATTAAGTCAATATTTGTGGGGCATGTTGGTGAACTTTTTAGGAACATGATGACAACTGGCAAGATTCAGGGGAAGAGAACAAGTGGAAGGCAGAGGAATAAATATTTGGATTATCTGACCACATGGCATGGTTGAGACAAGAACACACAGCTGATCCATGACTCTGGTGATTGTGTAGGATGGCGAAAGATGACTGCTCTCGCTTATCGGCATGGCACATGATGATCCTAACCAACTTCTTCTTCAGCTTTCCGAGCCATTGAGGTTCTTTGCTGCAAATACAATCCGTCTCCATTCGTCTCTCTGGTGGACCTTCTCTTGCCAATCGTTGATTCCAAGTGCTTGTAGGTCTGTACATGTATTATCTCTCCACCGTCTTCTTGGTCTACCTCGGGGTCTACGGTAATTTATTTCCTGAGTGTAAGCGAGTTTTGTTTCCCTATTATCTTCCATTCTTTCAATATGCCCCAGCCATTGTAGTCTATTAGCCTTCATGATACCAGTGATTAGCGGGGACTTAAACAGATCATAAATGTCTTTGTTACTTCTTCTTTTCCACTCTCCACTTTGTGTATCCCTAATGGGTACAAAGATGCGTCTTAAAATTTTGTTCTCAAAGGTTTGTAACAAGGCTTCATCTCCTTTCGTTGTACTCCAGGTTTCAGAGCCATACAGCACAACTGGTCTGATCAGTGTTTTGTATATTGTGATTTTGGTGTTACGAGATAGCGCCTTTGATTTTAGTAGATGTTGTAGTGCATAGTATATCTTATTTCCAGAGTTGATTCTAGTTTGTATTTCTTCCCTTATGATGTTGGAGCAGTTGAAGATTGTACCCAGGTATTTGTATGTTTCCGTTCTTTTAATGGTCATATTATCTATTTGTATGTGGCCAGAGTTTTTAGCCATTCCGTCTCTTGAAATTACCATATATTCTGTCTTATCTTGGTTGATAACCAGCCCCATCTGTTGGGCTTTTTCCTTTAAGTGAGTCAATATTTCCAATGTCTTTTGTTCACTTTGCCCTATAATATCTATATCATCTGCATAACCAAGCAGCTTGGATGTTCCTCCAATATCACATTCCTCCTTTATCTTCCTTACAACTTTCTCTAGAGCCAGATTGAAGAGTACCGGCGATAGTGCATCACCCTGTTTCAAGCCAGATGTTATTTGGAAGGGGTCTGATCCTAACCAACTGCCATTCATTAATTCACTCAGCCACTGCTATTACTGGTTCCTTTTTCCCCAGCCAATCAAAGTTGTTAACAATCTCATCATCACTGCATGCCAACCAATCAACATTGTTAATAATTTCATCATCACTGCATGCCAACCAATCAAAGTTGTTAACAATCTCATCATCACCACGTGCCAACCGATCAAAGTTGTTAACAATCTCATCATCACTACGTGCCAACCAATCAAAGTTGTTAACAATCTCATCATCACTACATGCCAACCAATCAAATTTGTTAACAATCTCATCATCACTATGTGCCAACAAATCAACATTGTTAACAATCTCATCATCATTATGTGCCAGCCAATCAAAGTTGTTAACAATATCATCATCACTACGTACCAACAAATCAAAGTTGTTAACAATCTCATCATTACCACATGCCAACCAATCAACATTGTTAACAATCTCATCATCACTACGTGCCAACCAATCAAAGTTGTTAACAATCTCATCATCACTATGTGCCAGCCAATCAAAGTTGTTAACAATCTCATCATCACTATGTGCCAGCCAATCAAAGTTGTTAACAATCTCATCATCACTATGTGCCAACAAATCAACATTGTTAACAATCTCATCATCACTATGTGCCAGCCAATCAAAGTTGTTAACAATATCATCATCACTACGTACCAACAAATCAAAGTTGTTAACAATCTCATCATTACCACATGCCAACCAATCAACATTGTTAACAATCTCATCATCACTACGTGCCAACCAATCAAAGTTGTTAACAATCTCATCATCACTATGTGCCAGCCAATCAAAGTTGTTAACAATCTCATCATCACTATGTGCCAGCCAATCAAAGTTGTTAACAATCTCATCATCACTATGTGCCAGCCAATCAAAGTTGTTAACAATCTCATCATCACTACGTGCCAACCAATCAAAGTTGTCAACAATCTCATCATCACTACGTGCCAACCAATCAAAGTTGTTAACAATCTCATCATCACTACATGAAAACAAATCAAAGTTGTTAACAATCTCATCATCACTACGTGCCAACCAATCAAAGTTGTTAACAATCTCATCATCACTACGTGCCAACCAATCAAAGTTGTTAACAATCTCATCATCACTACGTGCCAACCAATCAAAGTTGTCAACAATCTCATCATCACTACGTGCCAACCAATCAAAGTTGTTAACAATCTCATCATCACTACGTGAAAACCAATCAAAGTTGTTAACAATCTCATCATCACTACATGCCAACCAATCAAAGTTGTTAACAATCTCATCATCACTACATGCCAGCCAATCAACATTGTTAACAATCTCATCATCACTACATGCCAACCAACCAAGGTAGTTAACAATCTCATCATCACTATGTGCCAACCAATCAAAGTTGTTAACAATCTCATCATCACTACGTGCCAGCCAATCAAAGTTGTTAACAATCTCATCATCACTACGTGCCAACCAATCAAAGTTGTTAACAATCTCATCATCACTATGTGCCAGCCAATCAAAGTTGTTAACAATCTCATCATCACTACGTGCCAAGTCGGGTGAACCGGACAATCAAATGACTGCTGTAGAAAAATTCATAATTGGAATTAATTAGTTCCTGAATGTGTTCTCAATGTTGAGTAATAGATTAATTTTGTCTGTTGCAGCAGTTGTTACTGTATCTCCTGCACAGCTTCCTCCTCATCTTGTCTGCTGACGCTCTAGGCATGTTTACTCAAGATAGCTGGTATTTTGGATGTATGTTTCTGAACTGAGAGCTTGATGACAATGCCAGATTTCACCATACCTACTTGGAGAACTACAATGGAGGTGGTGGCTGTGACGGAGGCAATATGTTGGTTAGGAACACACGACTACACACGTGTGCAGATTGAGGCGCTCAGTGACTCTATGAACATGTGCAGGAAATGCAGTGCTCATATTGGTTGGTCAGTTAGTCACCAGATTATCCTCACTGCACATTGAACTATTCAGTCTATAAGTGTTCGGATCTCCCCTCAGTATCTCTTCACCATGTGGTGGCTGACACCAACAGTTCTGTGTTGGATGACTATTGTTGTTTGGTCCTGCCATGATACAAGTGAGTATATGAAGAAGAGAGGAAGCAGTCTAAGGGAATTAACCCTGGATAATACAGCATAATAGGAGTTTGATCCTTTAATGTCGGAACACAGTGATATAAACAGAGGGAAGGCAGAAACAAGGGGAGACAAAACAAAGGAGCACTAGAATAGGAGTTACATCCCCCTTACCAGGACCACAGAGTGGGGCTAAGCGCAGTTCATGACCCTCGCGCAAGAAGTGAGACATTTAGAAGGCGGTTCACTGGCTGTAGAATTCAGAAGCGAAGTACATTTTGAAAGTCACTCCAGATTCAGGGCTCGAGCTGTCAATGTCTGTCAACGCTCTAGGAACATCATTATGTCCTTACAAGAATGAATAAACGCGCAGGATATTTGGCGGTTGTGCACGATGAACGTAGAGAGCAGTCAAACAGTGATTCTTATAACCAGAGAATGTGTTATACGCTTACTAGAAGTTACTGTGATGGGGTGACCGGCCAGAACAGTGGTCAGGTGTTTGTGATTACCTTCACAGCCACCGGTGATGTGTGATTTAATGTGGTAGATTTTTCAAAGGAGGGACAATCGTAAGTTGAAACATTTCTGTATTTAAGCAATATGTTGTTCAGAGACTCACTTGTGCTTCTACAGGTAGAAACGACAGACCGAGGAATACAAGCCATCGTTGACAAGGCTAGGGGCAACCCCGACAGACGACCACTGACTAGGAACTGCCAGCGGGGATGCTGGGGCAGTGGGATGCACTCAATAAATGTCTGTTGTTAACATGACACTGTGTCCAGTGTCTAGTGTTTCGAATTGAGTGAGATTATAGAGAATGTGCTATGTCGTATGCAACGAGCCAATACATTGACATTTAAGGCAGAAGAGACATGGCAGTCCCCTATATAGCGTTCTTGTCTGGCTTTGTCCCGTTTGGCTTGGTGTTCGCCCAGTATGGTCAAGGTTGCAGATTCATTCATCAATAATTTCATTCATTCAGCACATCAGATGGGTCTGTTGCTTGTCCACAGCAGGAGCAAGGACAGTAGCTTGAGTTACAACACAGGTCCACGGCCAGGACTATCACTTCAGTTTTTGCCAGCTGCTGCATCCATAAATGCCTCCTACAACCAGGCAAAAGTTATTTTAAAAACAAATGTTTTTTAATGTGTGACGTCAGGCCACGGAATCGGCCGTAACTGATATTACAAAGTTCACATCTGTGGAAAATACCACCCTCATGCAAATTTCTGTGCATCTTAAGATGTACCATATTTTCAAACCGGGCACCACAAGAATCACACTTGTGCAGTGACTTGACGTGAATTCCCCGATGCCTTTTCAGTGCAGTTGGAGTATAGAACTTGAGGTCACAAAGATCACACATGTAGGATTTTGCTCCTGTATGTATCAATGTGTGACGAATAAGATGAGCTTTAGTGATAAATGTTTTGTCACAAACATAACACACGTGAAGCCTCTCCCCATTGTGATTCTTCACATGCCGCAGGAGACGAAACTTCTCACAAAACGCCACACCACAAATATCACATTTGTGAGGTTTCTCTCCTGTGTGTATATATTTATGTGAAACTAGTTTATGTCTGCTTCTAAACCATTTGTCACAATCGTCACATTTGAACGGCCTTTCTACCTGATGGATCATTTTATGCCTCTTCAAAGCATATCTTTCGACAAATGTAGCATCACAAACAATACATTTGTAAGGCATGTCTCCTACATGTTTCCTCTGGTGTACTTTAAATGTACTCTTGGAAGCAAAAGATGCTCCACAGAGGTCACATTTGTGTGGTTTTTCAACCGTATGCAATTTAACATGCTGCTTTAAACCAGCAGTAGACATGAACTCAGCAAGGCAAACTGAACATTTATAAACCTTCTCGCCGGTGTGACTTCTTCTGTGTCTTTGTAAGACACGATGGCATGAATACTCTTCATGGCAGACGTCACACTTGAGCACTGGTTTGTTAACCAGGTGAACTCTCTTATGAAGCAGAAGCATGTGCTGGAAGATGAACGCCAGCCCACAATGATCACACTGATGAGGTTTGTCTCCAGCATGTCTCCGCAGGTGGACTCTTAGTATGTTTCTTTTAGAGAACCATGCTCCGCAATCATGACATCTGTATCGTTTTTCTTTGACATGATCGGATAAATGAGCTCGAAGAAATTTCTTTCTAGTCAAACGAAAACCGCAGTCATGGCATTGGTACTGTCCGTCTATGTGATAGTTTTGTACAGCATCTTGTGATGGTTTACCCTGGACAGCATCCTGCACAAGCTCTCTTGTAGCCAACAGTCCACCAGGGCTGCTAACTGGACCTAAATGCTGTCCCTGGCTAACATTCATCGCGATAGAAGTCATCGAGCTCAGTGACCCTGAAATGTAGAAACAGAATGAAAGATTTTGTAGAATGTGAAAATGTCATATTATAACAAAGAAATAAATCACATTACAAAAAGACACTTCTATTTCAAAATAAAACTAATTTTACACTAAGCAACGTGTCAGTGAATCAAGAAGTGAAGAAATAACACTACCGCTGGATAGGACATATACTGAGAACGTTTGAGAATTCTGTAACTAGAAAGAGCATTGTCTGGAATCTCATTCATTCATCCATTCAGTAGCATGTCCTTTGCTGAACCTCACTCCCACAACAACCCTCCGGAAAACCTTTCAATCATAAGCAAGATGTCCCGTGTTCGATACACCCATCTAGAGATCATCTGCCACATCCAGCACCCATCTTCTCTTTGGCCTTCCTCTTCCTCTCTTCCTGAGCATATACCCCTCCATTACTGTTCTCTCCAAACTTTCATGATGCTTCAAGTAACCAAAATATTTCAATTTTCTTCGTGTTGTTGTCTTTAGTAGCCAACCTTCTTCAATATTCAGATCTTGTCAAATGGATGCAATTGTTTTTTTCTGTATCCAAGATATTCTTAGAACCCGTCTATAACATTTATATTCAAAGGCATCTATGCACTGTTCAGCTTTTTAATGTGTCCAGGTCTCACAGGCATATGTTGCAATGGGAAAGATGCAAGCTCTTAAAAATCTAATGTTTGTAGTTCTATCTGTCCCACACCATAATTTATTCAGTTGTTTTTGCTTTTGAAGAGCAATAGATGGAATCGACAGGGCAAAATAAATAAAGGAAGACCTAAAAGCACATGAAGAAGAGGAATAGAGACAAACTGGAGTCTCTGTGACGAAGTGGTCAAGCCGTCCGACTCAGGCTCCAAAGGCTGTAGGTTTGATTCCAGACTGTGTCCTTCGGTTCACAAGTGGTTTCTCGGACACTCCTGAGGGTCACTGCTGGAACTATGGAGTTCGTGCTTTGTGCGAAGATTTCCGCGCTCTGCAGAAAGAAACTGAGCCATATGGGATTAAACACCCGGTGCCATGAAGTCGACCCTGTTGACTTTTAAGCAACTGTTAAGTAGAGACAAATGACTAATATGGGGAAGATATGCAAGGAGCTGTATGGGATAGCCAAGCATATAATGGCTTGCAATGAGTTGGTTTTTAGGTCCTATGCTGTAATAGGTGATGAGGGTGAAGAAAGATGAAGCAGCACAAATTATACAGAGATCGATGATACCATCATGACCAGCTTCAATGATTTTAACCCCTGGGAAGGTTATAAAGCTCGTGTGACTTCCAATGATAGTCTGCATTGATAGAGCTGGACATGCAAGCTTGAGATGTGATGGGAGGCATGGTTCCTAGAAGGAGCATTAGGAGTTGACCAGCACGAGCACCTTGAAGACAACAAGTGCATGATAGTTAGTTAGGTAGGTAGGAAGTTAGTTAGATAGGTAGATAGTTAGGTAGGTAGGTAGGTAGTTAGTTAGTTAAGTAGTTAACTAGTTAGTTGGTTGGGTGGTTGGTTGGTTAGGCAGTTAGTTAGTTGGTTGGGTGGTTGGTTGGCTGGTTAGGTAGTTAGTTTGTTAGTTAGGTAGGTAGGTGGTTAGTTAGGTAGGTAGGTAGTTGGTTGGGTGGTTAGGTAGGTAGTTAGTTAGTTGGTTAGGTAGGTAGGTGGTGAGTTGGTTGGTTAGGTAGTTAGGTGGTTGGCTGGTTAGGTAGGTAGGTAGTTAGTTGGTTGGGTGGTTGGATGGTTAGGTAGGTAGGTAGGTAGTTAGTTGGGTGGTTGGTTAGGTAGGTAGTTAATTAGTTAGTTGGTTAGGTAGGTAGATAGGTGGTTGGTTAGGTACGTAGGTAGCTGGTTAGGTACTGTAGGTAGCTAGTTAGTTAGGTGGGTGGTTGGTTAGGCAGGCAGTTAGTCAGTTATGTAGGTAGGTAGTTAGTTATGTAGGTAGGGAGTTACGTTAGGTGGTTGGCTGGTTGGTTGGTTAGGTAGGTGGTTAGTTGGATAGGTAGGTAGTTAGTTAGGTGGTGGTTAGTTGGTTGTGGGTGGTTGGGGGGTTGGTTGGGTGGGTGGTTGGTTAGTTAGTTTGTTAATTAGTTAGGTGGGTGGTTAGTTAGTTAGTTAGTCAAGATTCCAACTTCATAGCAACGGGTCATCCCCCATTATGCTCCATTCCTGTGCCAGTGAATATCACACAAAATGCTCCTCACTGCTCGATGTGAACAGTGGAATAGGCTGGAGTCTCGGCAAGCCAACAGCCTGCACAGGTACACTGTGCATAATGTCGCCGCCAGAATGCCAACACAAAAGTCCACAAAAAATACAGTTCATCGTTGATGGAATCGGCAGTCACCAGAAAGACTTCATTGACCTGGGTTTTATCCGACATGGCCTGAAAAGTTTCCTCCACCAAGTGCATAAGGCAGTGAAAATTATAAGAGATAAAAAAACCACAACAGGTGTGGAGAGAGCAATGTTCTGTGAAAGAAAGCATGATCAGGCATCATATGATTTTAATTAAAATGAATTTAAAAATTATATCACGGTAGATCCACGTATAAGTCAAAATGTGTGGGTCTAAAGAGAAAGCCAGAAAGTATTCACATTCACTTAGTAACTAACTAGTACAAGATAATAAGTATAGTAATACTAATAATTAATCACCATCATCAAGTGCCATATCAGCTGGCGTAGGCGTTCATGTCTCTCATAATATCTCAGTCTTTGGTGTTCTGGATCAACTCAGCTGATAATATCCCCCCATCTCATAATATCTCAGTCTTTGGTGTTCTGGATCAACTCAGCTGATAATATCCCCCCATCTCATAATATCTCAGTCTTTGGTGTTCTGGATCAACTCAGCTAATATCCCCCCATCTCATAATATCTCAGTCTTTGGTGTTCTGGATCAACTCAGCTGATAATATCCCCACATCCCATAATATCTCAGTCTTTGGTGTTCTGGATCAACTCAGCTGATAATATCCCCCCATCTCATAATATCTCAGTCTTTGGTGTTCTGGATCAACTCAGCTGATAATATCCCCCCATCCCATAATATCTCAGTCTTTGGTGTTCTGGATCAACTCAGCTGATAATATCCCCCCATCCCATAATATCTCAGTCTTTGGTGTTCTGGATCAACTCAGCTGATAATATCCCCCCATCCCATAATATCTCAGTCTTTGGTGTTCTGGATCAACTCAGCTGATAATATCCCCACATCCCATAATATCTCAGTCTTTGGTGTTCTGGATCAACTCAGCTGATAATATCCCCCCATCCCATAATATCTCAGTCTTTGGTGTTCTGGATCAACTCAGCTGATAATATCCCCCCATCTCAGTCTTTGGTGTTCTGGATCAACTCAGCTGATAATATCCCCCCATCTCAGTCTTTGGTGTTCTGGATCAACTCAGCTGATAATATCCCCCCATCTCAGTCCATCCAGCATCATTTCTCTTGGTCTGCCCCTGCCTCTCTTCCCCTCAATCTTTCCAGTTGTCATGATGTTCTCTATTGCCTATCTTCTCATCACATGAACAAAAGAAAGCTGTTGGTCTCTTTTTAATTGTTTTATATAATGTTCTAGTTTGTTTTATTAGCCTCTTTCAGGCAGTCATCATTAGTTACTCTGATAGTCCAAGGAATTCACAACATTCGTTTAGGAACCACATCTCTGTTGCTTCCAGGTTCTTCATAACTTGTTCATTTACATTCCAAGATTCACTGTCATACAGCAAAACAGGTTCTTTATAGCATTTCAGCATTCTCGTTCTTACTTTCAATGATAGTGACTTATTGCATAAAACACTTTTCATTTTGGGGGCTGATTGGTCTCGAGGTATGGTGTCCACCTCGAGTGCTGGAGGTCTCGGGTTCAAGCCTCAGTGAGGGCCAGGACGTTTTCACATGGACTTCTAGTAATAAAATTTCCCTTGGTCTCTGGGTAGCGAGATCAGACACCTGTGTGTAGTGTTGCACGTAAAAGCTCCCTTGACAGTTGGAAATTGAAAAAGAGTAGCCTAACAGTGCTGCCAGGGCAAAATTTTGAGTTAAAAATCTACCCAAAGTATTTCAGAATCCTCATCGGTGCTACAGAGTTCGTACACTGAGCTAAGATTCTCCTGACTCAGGCTTGAGTTAGGAGTAGAACAGAGCACTTATGGGTTACACCCATGTACCGTGACGTTGATCCGTCGACTAAACTAAATAAACTAACTTTTCATTTTCTGAAATGCGATCTTTGCCTGCCCTATTCTGCTCTTAATCTCTGTTGTGCACCTCCCGCCTGATGTTATAAATGTCCTTAGTATTTAAAATTATCCACTTGGTTCAGAATTTTCCCTTCTATTTCCGTTTCACATTTTGGTGTCAAATTTTTCATTGATATCACCATTGTTACTGTGTTACTGTTTTTCTTGATATTCATGGAGAATCCTTTCTTTGCACTCTCCGTTACTACAATGTCCAACAATTGTAGATCTCTTGCATTATCCGCCACCAATACTGTGTCATCAGCATGGCGTATATTGTTTATTATAACTAGAAATTAGTATTCCTGTTTTTCTCTTTGATCTCTCTCATTATTACTTCGCTATACAGGCAGAAAAGATCTGGTGACAAAAAACACCCATCAGTCGTACTCCTAGCTTTATTTGTTCATAAATGCCCTCTTTATTTCCCATTTTAATTGCTGCTACACTTGGTTCCAGTAAATATTTTAAAAATTCTTCTGAGATCTTTCCCATTAATAAATAATTAATAGTAATACTTACTAATTCTAATTAAAATTTTCTGTATAAATGAACAATGAGAAATGTTAAGGGACCCCATTCATCAAACTAGCAAAGAAATATTACCGGAGAGAAGCCAAACAGCTAAGAAAAATGGATGAATAAAGAAATCTTAATGTTGATGGACAAAAGAAAACAGAGTAAAAATGACAAACAAGAATACGCTAAGATAAATAAAGAAATAAAAGATAAATGTGTGATGGCAAAAGAAAGTTGGTTAAACGAACAGTGCAAACAAATTGAATTAAATTCCATTAAAGATACAAAAGATATGTACAGACAAATCAGTTAGCTGACGGGAAGAAAAATAAGAATAAAAACAGGGTGTTTGAAATCAAAAACAGGAAAGATATTATTGGAGGAAGGTGCTATAATGAAGAGGTGGAATGAGTATATAAAAGAATTATATGATGGAGAAAGGGAAGAATTAACAGAAGAAAGTAACTTAGAAGGCCCACCTATTCTAAAAGAAAAAGTCGCTAATGCTATAAAACATATGAAGAAAGGAAAAACAGCTGGGCCAGATGAAATCACAATAGAAGAATTAAAAGTATTGGGAGAATTTGGAGTAGATATATTAACCAAAATGTTGAATGATATTTACAGCAGTGGATATTTACCGAGCGATATGCTGAAATCTGTATTTATAGCTATACCACAAAGACCAGGAGCAATTGAATGTGAAGATTTTCGTACAGTTATTCTCATAAACCATATCACTAAGCTTCTATTCAGAATCATAATGAGAAGAACCAGAAAGAAAATAAAAATGGAAATTAGTGAAGAACAGTACGGATTTGTGGAGGGAAAGGGCACAAACAATGCAATATTTACAATAGGGACACTAATAGAAAGGTCAATAGAGAAACAGAAAGACATATATTTGGTATACTAAGGCATCTGATAAAGTAAAACATGATGAATTGATTAAAATGTTAGAAGATATCAACATTGATGGGAAAGATTTAAGACTAATAAACAATATTTACTGGAACCAAGCAGCAGCAATTAAAATGGGATATAAAGAGGGTAGTTACGAACAGATAAAGCTAGGAGTACAACAGGGGTGTGTCTTATCACCAGATCTCTTCTCCCTATATAGCGAAGTAATAATGAGAGAGATCAAAGAGATGCCAGGAATACTAATTGGAGGTTATAATATAAATAATATATGCTATGCAGATGACACAGTATTGTTGGCGGATAATTCAACAGACCTACAACAAATGTTAGACACTGTAGTAACAGACAGTGCAAGGAAAGGACTCTCCTTGAATATCAAGAAAACAGTAACAATGGTGATATCAAAGAAAATGGTGACACCAAAATGTGACATAGAAATAGCAGGGAAAATTCTTAACCAAGTGAATAATTTTAAATACCCAGGGGCATTTATAACATCAGATGGAAAATGTACAACAGAGATTAAGAGCAGAATAGGGCAAGCAAAAGCCGCATTTCAGAAAATGAAGAGTATCTTATGCAATAAGTCACTATCACTGACTGGAGCCCCTATTCACAAAAATGTGTGAACAATACAAGCCCCTATTCACAAAAATGTGTGGCTGGTCACATGATTATTCTGCACAAAAATTTGTGAATAACACAAGCCCCTACTCAAAAAAATTCACAAAAAACGAACTCAGTAGCTTCAGCGACGACCTCCAGAAGATTTAAGAAGACTGCACTTGTGCTCCAAATGACGTAGTCCACAGAGAAGCTGCAACCTTCGGAACATGAGGCAGTAACCACTCAATCACAGAGATTCCAAGTTCCAGTGAGAAAGAATGTATCACAGTTCGTTCATATTTTATTGTCCGTGTCAGAATATGTTGAGTACAGGACCACTATGAGTTGCATTGGGTATATGTTGCTAGCCTCGTGTTTGTATCACAGTGACCTATCATCGTTCATTCATTGTCCGTGTCAGAATATCAGTCTCAGACAGGACCACTATGAGTCGTATTGGGTACATGTTGCTAGCCTCACATTTGTATAGACCAGTTGCTCTCAGGCGCTCCATGGGTGATGCAGTGCTGTCGACTTGACTTCCCACTATATCTCCTGTTACTCGTGTTAGGTTGAATAAATCTTGAAGACTGAGATTTGACAGATCCTCGCTAGAAGACATGCCAACCATTTGTACACAATTAATACCACTCACACTGATTGGCTTCAGAAGACTATTATTCTCTCTTCTTGTCTGCCTTTTGTTTGCAAGTTCTTTTTCTTCAAACCCCACAAAGACGATATTTGTTTGAGCTTCGAGTTTCTCAGTTCTATATGTTAGTTCGTAATATTTAATATAGTTTATTAAAACATTTTTTTTAACAAAATAAAATAAATAAATAAATTGCTGGCAGGGAGTCAAACCCAGTTTCCCGCGTGACAGGTGAATTAACCACTACACTACCGAGAATGCAATAATAGTTCTACAAACATTAATAATGTAGTCAGGCTCACAAATTTTTGTGAACAGTCATTCCGTATATGCACAAAGTTTTGTGAATAGTCAATCCGATCACTGAATGTAAGAGAGAGAGAGAGAGAGAGACAGAGTGCTGAAGTGCTATGTAGAACCAGTTTTGCTGTATGGCAGTGAATCTAGGAATGTAAATGAACAAATTAAGAAGAAATTAGAAGCAACAGAGATGTGGTTCCTGAGGCGAATTATGCAAATTCCTTGGACTTCCAGAGTAACTAACAATGACTGCCTGATACAGGCTAATGGAACTACATTATATACAACAATAAGGAAGAGACAAACATCTTTCTTCAGTCATATGATGAGAAGAGAGGCATTGGAGAACATCGTGACAACTGGAAAGATCAAGGGGAAGAGAGGCAGAGGCAGACCAAGAAATGATGCTGGATGGATTGAGACGGTGGCATGGAGGAATACCATCAGCACAGAGTTGATCCAGAACACCAAGTGACCGAGATCTGTGGGAGAGCCATGAACC
>JACEFZ010023848.1:0-44715 GCA_014155875.1 Cepaea nemoralis
GCCAAAGAAGATTAAAAAACCAAACGCAGAACTGGTTTCGTGAGCCGCTACACGCTGCGGGATTTGCAGAGGAGGGGATCCTAGCACTTATGGACTGAATTGTCAATGTGCAATGAGAATGATCTGTCGACTAACTTGTGGTTTGTTCCGGTAGCCATGTGTTTGAATTCCTGCCAGGGTGATGTTTAAAAATTGCCCCCGTGGAATCGATAGACGATTCAGCCTATATTAGGTATCAGGATATGTTTCGGGGAAATTAAGGCAGCCGGTGTGATATTAAGCACATCACCCATCAGATGCCGACTGGCTTATGAATATATGGGGGAAAGATCCCATCGAATGGACAAAATGTGATTAACATCAGCGCTGATCAATTTGTATCAAATACTAGATCTAAGATATTTCAGTTAACCAATAATAGGACAAACGACAAACACGCAAACATATCGGCCTGTTATACTAGGTCAGGTATAATATGACCATGGAAAGAGATGATTGGTTGTTTAGTCCCGTTGTGTTTGCTCATCGCGTTTCATTGATTACTCCATTATGCTGTTTGATCGGAATATTCCAGACTGGATAGATTGCCTGTGTAGTGTACTTCAAACCTGTTTATCAGTGAAGAGCGCATACGACTCTACACAATTTCTGTGTTGTGTTGAGTCACGAACCGGAGCAATGGGTATTACCATACGTGCTCCTTCAACAGGGAAGAGGTCCCATTACTAATGGCACCAGTTGTAGTGTGATTATTATGTCATAAATGTATGAATGAAAACAGAGCAAGTATTCAAAATATAATATCCCTTTACGGTATGAAACTGGAAAACATGTGTTTATATTGAAAAATGCTGAAAATTAATTGGACAGCCAAAAATGAGCAATCAGGACGTTTTAGGGGAAGCTGAGTCGCAAAGATAACTTATCACAAACATCAGAAAGAGGCAGTCATCGTTGTTTGGCCTCGTTATGAGAAGACAAAAACTGGAACATGTTGTGATAACAGGAAAGATTTGCGGAAAGAGATATAGGGGAAGACAAGTGTGAGAAGATTATTGACAGTCTTGATACAGGAGAAATTACCAACGCTTAATGTGAGCAGTGAGTGGAGATACTTTGAGATGGCTGCAGCATGGGAGGGACTGAACTCGCATGTGAATACCCAATGTGCGGGGATGTCCGTCGTGATAACATAACATTCTTGTGAAATAGGGGTATCGTGATAATATAACATTCCTGTGAAATAGGGGCATCGTGATAATATAACATTCATGTGAAATAGAGGTATCGTGATAATATAACATTACTGTGAAAATGGGGCATCGTGATAATATAACATTCCTGTGAAATAGGGGTATCGTGATAATATAACATTCCTGTGAAATAGTGGCATCATGATAATATAACATTCCCGTGAAATAGGCGCATCATGATAATATAACATTCCTGTGAAATAGTGGCATCATGATAATGTAACATTCCTGTGAAATAGTGGTATACTTGTGTATACAGGAAGGCAACAAACAACTTGATGATGCCACTTTTTACAAACCACGGAAAGAAGACGGGACGGTCATTAACAACACCGAAGTCAAGAGTGTGACGAATGCCATCATCAGACAAGGCCTCCTGCCTAGCTCCGCCACGTCGCTGATCATTCATGATAGTTGCTTGGGCAAACCCACCTTGTACATGCTGCCCAAGACACACAAGCTAGGGAACCCAGGCAGACCCATCGTCTCGGCCTGCTCTTGTCCTACTGAACGGATTTCAGAGTTCCTTGACAGCATATTTCAGCCGTTGGTTGCTAGCCTCCCCTCATATATCAAAGACACCAACAACGCTATCTCCATCTTTGATTCCATCAGCTTCACCACCCCTTCTCAGCACCACATCTTTACTTTAGATGTGACTTCACTCTATACATCTATTCCTCACTCTGACGGCCTTAAAGCCTTGGAATTTTTCTTAGACAAAAGACGCGGCCCCACCATAGCCACCGGACCATTGTTGCGTCTGGCAGAGTTAGTCCTTAACCTCAATTCATTTGAGTTCAATGGGGACTATTTTGACCAGATCAGCGGGGTGGCCATGGGTACTAAGATGGGTCCGAGTTATGCCTGTCTTTTCATGGGCTATCTTGAACACCAGGTATGGAGTCAATACACTGGTAGGCTCCCGGAGCTCTATAGGAGGTATATCGATGACT
The DNA here is from genome assembly GCA_014155875.1 of Cepaea nemoralis. Classification (NCBI taxonomy): domain Eukaryota; kingdom Metazoa; phylum Mollusca; class Gastropoda; order Stylommatophora; family Helicidae; genus Cepaea; species Cepaea nemoralis. The sequence goes on from JACEFZ010023848.1 coordinate 2,210, forward strand.
GTTTTGGTGTTTCAGACATGTCATTGTCTGATCTTCAGGACTTCATTGCCTTTTTCTCTAACTTTCATCCTAGCATCATACTCACCTCCACTATTTCCTCGTCGGCTGTTAATTTCCTAGACATTTTCCTTAGGTTCTGCTGGCCTATGCACGACGGTTTACTATAAACCGACTGTTTCACATGCATTCCTGCTCTACACCTCCTCCCATCCTCCCTCTTGCAAGGATTCCATTCCTTTCTCACAACTGCTACGTCTCCGACGGCTTTGTCATGATAATAATGACTTCCGTCAAAAAGCCCACGAAATGTTGGATTTCTTCCGCCTTCGCGGCTACCCGGAGAATGTTCTGTCTACAGCTCTTCACCGCTGCCAATCTATTAGTCGTGCCGAGGCTCTCTCTTCCAGGCCGAAACCACGCAATAGTAGACCTATTCTCTCACTTACCTACCATCCTAATAATATTGCTGCCAAGAATATTCTCATGAGGCATCTACCCATCCTCCAGGCAGACCCGGCCACTCACGGTGTCTTCTCAGAAGCCCCACTTGTGGCATACAGGCGGGATCGTAACCTGAGGGATGTTCTGGTTCATAGCACTCTATCACAATCCCATCATTCTCTTCCTGGCACGACTGCATGTCTTCGATCTCGTTGTAAGACTTGTCCATATGTCCTTCAAACCACAAGTCTCACTTTCCCTAAGACTACTTTCCACATCCGAGAGGGTTTCTCATGTACGAGTCGCAACGTCATCTATGCGATCATCTGCACACGTTGCGACATGAGGTATCTTGGAGAGACGGGCCTTCGTCTTGCGGACAGATTTAGACAACATTTATCCGATATCGACAGTGGTGCCAAGAAACCGGTACCCCTACACTTTAACAGTTCCGACCACTGTGGGGTTGCCGACATACGTGTTACGGCGATAAAATCGTGCACATCTCACGAACGCGATCGCAAGATATTGGAAAACCGTCTTATCTTCCAGTTGGGTTCACTTTCCCCTCACGGCCTCAATGTCCAACACAGTTTTATTTAAGTCCTCCACACTCCTTATCCACAACCCCCCCCCCCCCCCCCTCCATCTCCGCCATCTTATAGTCCACTTCATAGCCATTTGTATGTCCTTCGCAGGACGTGGTAGTCACCACTAGCATTATCTCTGCTTTCTGTGACTTCTTGTTTGGTTTGCATGGGGTCGTTTCTCATTGCGTTCTTAACTACCGTCACTTGTAACTTGGCGGAATTGCGTACTGCATCCGTTACATCGTAACAGAGTTACACATCCATATTTTTCTATTCGCTCTCCTGGGCGCACCCTGATCCCCCTAGCGCGGTTTCCCTCACCGGTTGAATTAACCAATCACCGAGTTTCTGGCTGTACTGACCTTTAGGCAGTTGACCCCTTTACACTACATCCGTTCCATTCCAGCCTTGGATAGCCGTCTCAAGCTTTGACGCAGATGAGTTGATATTTAGACATTCATGTAGTGTCGATCGTGTATTAGTTAATCTATTTTTGTTTGTTTGTTCTGTGCTGACGAAGGCTTTGGCCGCAACGTCCATTGTTTTTTGTAGTTGTGCTTTGGTAAAACTCTCAACCTACTTCTCGTTTTTCAGTGATTCATTCATTGCTGTGAAATAGTGGCATCGTGATAATATAACATTCCTGTGAAATAGTGGCATCATGATAATGTAACATTCCTGTGAAATAGGGGCATCGTGATAATATAACATCCCTGTGAAATAGTGGCATCGTGATAATATAACATTCCCGTGAAATAGGGGTATCGTGATAATATAACATTCCTGTGAAATAGGGGCATCGTGATAATATAACATTCCTGTGAAATAGTGGCATCGTGATAATATAACATTCCTGTGAAATAGGGGCATTGTGATAATATACCTTTCCTGTGAAATAGGTGCATCGTGATAATATAACATTGCTGTGAAAAAGTAGCATCGTGATAATATATCATTCCTGTGAAATAGGGGTATCGTGTGAAACCCCTGGGCCGTGTTAAAGTTAACTGATGAACTGCCATGGGATGATTAATCGTCTTAAACGATCACCCGTATCTACCATGAGCTTATATATTGCCGACATGTTGTCATTACGTTATAATGCAACTTGTCTGCTACTATATTAACAACTCTTAGGTCATAACAGTGTCACACCCCTACTTCAAATTTTCCGCCAACCATTTTTGTTTGGTCCAAATCTACTTTTTGTTTGGTCCAAATCTACTTTTTGTTTGTTCCAAATCTACTTTTTGTTTGGTCCAAACCTACTTTTTCTTTGGTCCAAATCTACTTTTTGTTTGGTCCAAATCTACTTTTTGTTTGGTCCAAATCTACTTTTTGTTTGGTCCAAATCTACTTTTTGTTTGGTCCACACCTACTTTTTGTTTGGTCAAAATCTACTTTTTGTTTGGTCCAAATCTACTTTTTGTTTGGTCCAAACCTACTTTTTGCTTGGTATTGAATCTGTTAAGATATAATATTAATAAAGTAGCAGGCACCGATAAGCACAGATAGAGCGATGAAGAGGACTAAGAAAGAAATAGCTATCGGGGGTACCAAGCTCTCGTGTAGTTATTATAAAATGAAACGTGATGGGACGGAACTGGCCAACCCAGTTCGTAATGCTATGACCTGACGATTTCACTACCCAAAAATTGTGGAAATTAAGCAGATTGTCATTACCTTAAACCCCAATGTTGAGATCACGAAATATAGTTCTATAAGTTCTCAAAACACAGACACAAATATATACATAAACGAATAAGTACACGCGCAAACACACACGCTTTTCTGTCTATCGTCAAGATGTGTTTCTGTTTGAGAAAAGTTCAGACTGGAGAATGGTGTTGCTATTTTGCTAATATAAGTTAAGTGTCTGGGGGAATTAGCTGATCTGTAGTATGCGGGCTAATTCTCCCGTTTGACAGCACCCCTCCAAAGTCTGCTGCTCCCTTGGAGGAAATCCGCTTTTAGCAATGATATCACCGACCTCTTGCACGTTTCAATGATAATATATATCTGAACTCTTGCTTGCGATAACTTGAAAACGTTTATAGTCACACCCCGGATAGCGACGATACAGAAGTTGTTACGTTATTACGATAGACATTTCCGTATGTTGGGCATTCCCATGCGTGCACTGTCCTCCGATACAACAAGCATCTCGAAATATCTCTACTCACTGTTCCCATGAGGAATTGGTGGTGATGTCTCCTCTCTAGACCTCGAAGATGTCATTGGTGTGCTTGGCCAGGCTTCATTCCCAATTCGTGTTCTCGAACTAGTGTTAGAAACTCGTATCTATCGGCAGCTGTGTCCGAACTGCATTGACAATATCAGCCCTGTCCATGCTTCTTCCTGGGTGTACTGGCGCAGTGTTTGCCAGCTGGACAGCGATTCGTTGCCCTTTACGCCGGCGTGTGTGGGTGCGCATTTCCTCATAGACCCTATTCCGTTTGCATATGTTAGTATTTATATGTTAGTATGGTTTGTTTCAATATAGAATACACCATTTGTATAAGTTCGCAAATTACTGTTTATTACGAATGGATTATTCCGCTTCATCTGCGAATAGAAAAGTATGATTTTGATAAATGGGAGTGGATGTAATCTTGCTAAGGCGGAAAATAAATTCACGTAAATTCGTTAAAATTGACTTTAAACAACATGATCAATACAATATGAAAGTCAACCAGCACAAGGCAACTGTTGTGTTATTCCATGTAGATGCTCCAATTACCTGTCCTAGTGCCATGTCGTAATACCTACAATAGTCCATTGGCTGTTGTGTTGTTCTATAAAGAGAACAACAAGCTCAAGAAGTTGTAGTACGTGTATGGACTACGCATGAGATTTATGCGATTGAAGGCAAAGAGAAAAAAGAAAAGAAAAAAAAAAACACTTGTATCAGTTGGAGGTAGGGGTATCTGCACGTACTCATCGGTTGTTGTGTTGTTACAAATAAAGCATTCACACTCTACTAATGAAGAATCAGATTCGCTGGGCTGGTCACTTGACTCGCATGCCAGATCACAGGCTTCCTAAACGAATCTTTTACTGCGAGCTGAGTTGTGGTAATCGCTCGCAGAGGAAACGCTTTAAAGACACTCTGATGATCTCACTTTAAGCTGTTGAAATTCATCACGACACTTGGGAGACTGCTGTCAAAGACCGAAATTCATGGCGTACATCATTACGCAAGGGTGCAGTCCCTTTTGAAGTACACAGGACTGCAAGAGCTGTGAAGAAAAGGCTGGACAGAAAAACCACTGCAGGAGTTCCTCCTCCTGGAACGCCAAGATTTCTGTGCCCACATTGCCAAAGACCATTTCGAGCCAAAATAGGCCTTAGCAGCCATCTTAGAACTCACGACTCCAAACTTCCAATCCCACTGGATGAATTGAATGGTCATCATCTTTCTTGATGGGCAACCAACACAAACACTGCGTTGATTTTATCTCGCTCAAGTGAATGTATCATCGTCAACTTAAAGTTCATTGTGGCTCTTGGAACCAAAACTTCAGCACTTGCCACGTTACACACAAAACAATCATGCGTTATTTTAATTGATAGTGTTATACGGGTTATAGCAGAGCTCGATTTCATTATAGAACAGCATGTTAAATGGTTTCGTCATATAACAAGGCTACCAACTGACAGTATGCCAATAGCAATGATGTGTGGGGGGGGGGGGGGGGGGGGTACGGGGTGTCAGGCATTGGTAGCACCTTTAGTAAGGATGACTCTCATGTCCTTTTCAGGACCCATCCCTCACTGGTCCAAGCCTGACACCCAGCTCACGCCTATGGCTCCTAGTAGCTGTCAGCATGCGACAGTGGCCACCCCCGGGCAACAGCTGTGAGAGGCTGGCTAAACCAGGACATGGGTAGCCGATTTAGGTGTCAAACCAAGCGGTGAAATAGGGTATGCCTACCAAGCATGTGAAGACAGGATCCGGCAGACTGCGCGGAAGAAATCATTCCTGATTCAACGGGCAAGACGGCGTTTACCTGCAAAACGTTGTGGGAACGTAATGAGCAAGGCAAGGCACAGTAGAGCGCCCTGGTCATCCACTGCACATAGTATTCGTCTCCAGTCGTCTTGACTTGTCCTGCCACTGGATTCAGATGGACTCAGGCGAGAGAGTGAGGTCGACGAAGTGCGCAACTCTTCCTCACTTTAATCCAATTCATCGTGCAAGTCATTTTTCATCCAACGTCATATATCACCTCAAGCCCTGTGGCGATGGGCGAGCGGCGAAGCAGCAGGCGTGGGTACGCTGGCAGCCGTAGTCGCAGACCTGCACACAGGCAGCTCAGGCAATATGGTCGTCTTCTACTGACCGTAGCAGCAGTGGGATTCGGCAGCCCCCTGAGCGACTGAGCAGCCATCTGCAGGAACACACTGCTCACCTCCATAGCACGAGGAAGGGGCTAGAAAAGATGCCCTAAACATTGTCTGCTCCCTCACTACCTAACCAGCTAGCCGCGGTTGGTGGGTACCCTAAACTGCGGTCAACATACAAAACAAAGAAAAAACAGGTAAAGCTAAAAGAGCAAACCATATTCCCTTAACAATCGGAACTTGGAATGTACGCACCCTACTTGACAGAGATGGCGCGTCGGGTCCAGAGAGACGAACAGCACTGATTTGGAGAGAGCTGGGCAGGCACAACATCGACATTGCAGCCTTGAGCGAGACACGACTTGCAGAAGAAGGCCAAATCTGTGAAACAGGTGCCGGCTACACATTTTTCTGGAGTGGAAGGAAAAGCGAGGAAAGACGCCAATACGGTGTGGGATTTGCCTGGTGAGCAAACTAGCTGGATTTCCAAAGGCTGTAAACGACAGGTTCATGACCATTAAATTGCCCCTGCTGAATGGAAGGAAGCATGCAACCATTGTGCGTGTCTACGCACCAAGTATGGCCAATGAAGATGATGTCAAGAACAAGTTCTATGAGGACCTGCACAACTGTTTACTTGTTCCCAAAGGAGACAAACTTATACTCCTTGGGGAGTTCAATGCCAGAGTAGGCACGGACACCACCTCTTGGAGTGGCATTATTGGAAAGCACGGAGTCGGAAATTGTAACAGTAATGAACCCCTCCTTCTTCAGACATGTGCCGAACACGATCTCCTGATTACCAACACAATCTTCCGTCTCCCCATGAGAAACAGGACATCGTGGATGCACCCTCGATCGAAATACTGGCACCTCATTGACTATGCCATCGTCAGGAGGAGTGACAGACAAGACGTTCGGGTGACAAAATCCATGTGTGGTGCCGAATGTTGGACAGATAATCGTCTCATTATCTCGAAAATAAACATTCACATCAAACCACCACGGCGTCCTCAAGGGAGTGAAAATGCAAAAAAAAAAAAAAAGCTAAATGTCACCCGCCTAAACAACAAGAAAATGCAGCTGTCGTTTGAAAATATGCTGGAAGACCGCCTCAAGCCCAATGCTGCAGCTAAACGGTATACAGAAACAGAATGGAGAGCCCTAAAGGACACGATTTACAACACTGCTAAAGAAATCCTGGGTCCAACCCCCCGAAAGCATAAAGACTGGTTTGATTAAAATTCCGAAGACATCAACCAATTGCTGGCCGAGAAAAATCTTCTCCTCAAGGCACATTTGAATGACCCGAAGTCAAAATTTAAAAAAAAGATGCCTTCAAGAACATTCAGAGAGTAGTGCAGCAGAAACTTCGGCACATGCGGGTCTCCTGGCTGAGCAGCAAAGCTCATGAAATTTAAGGCTGTGCTGACAGACATGATATGAAAAACTTCTACGACTCACTGAAAGCGGTCTATGGTCCTACATCACCAGGCATAGTTCCCCTCCTCAGTGCAGATGGGGGAACATTGCACCTCGACTGCCCCTGCCACCAAGACAGCAAAGAAGCAATAAAGATTACCATCAAAACTAACCTGCTCTATAAAGAACCTCGGAGACAATATGAGGCTACCAATGGGCTAACAAAAAGTGACAAAGCACAACTGGGAGGCTAACTGAAGGACCTGAAATCAAAGTTCAAAAGCACGGAGAAAGAAAATGAACAAGTCGCAAAAGAAACAGATAACAGTCGTTTCAGCGCATCGTGAACGAACTGAAGCAATGTCAGCAGAAGATAGAGCAGGATGTCGCTCGAATGGCTGCATAAAGACTGAGACGAAGAAACTCTATCAAAATTCAAGATGAAAGAGAAAAGACAGAAGAAAACTCTTAAACAGATCCAAGAAGAACGAAAACAAATAGAAACATCCGAACCAGAAAATGCAAAGACCCAGACAGAAGAAGAAGCAACAGAAAGAAGAAACAGTATGAAGATGAAGAAGGCTACCCAGACCAAGGACGAGGTGTGTAGGGAGGCCATGAAGCGGTACTCACTCTTCATCAAGATCGAACTATCGAGCCGCCCACGACACACAAATCAAGAAGCCGAGAGGATTCGAAGATAACCCAAGACGGGGAAATAGGTGGAACACTAGGAGAGACGACTACCGGCTAATCATCCCTGAAGGAAACACACCTTATGACGGGGCGAGTACACAGTCACACAGGCTTAACAAGTGTGTGACTCTGTCCAGACATGTAAAACCACATGGATGTAATGAACACAATCAACCCATCAGAAGCCGGACAATCTACGAAAGACAAAATACAAGCTACACTATAACGACCCCCATACAATGAGATATATGCAGTCGATGGTTGGACGGGGCATTCATCTTTAGAGTGGACTGGATTGGATTGGATCAGTTTTATGTTAAGCTGATTCAGAAATGAATGAGTGATAAGACAGACAACTGCTTACAATGCTACTGAGTGAAGCGGTTTAGATGTGCTACGATTGCCTCTAAATTGCAAACACCTGGTAGGAATCGCAGTGTGAATTTATTTTTCAAAATAAGAAACCCAAGGATTGTATACTTCTGCATTATCCCAGAGTAGTAAATCGGAAGTAGTTAACACCTGCGCGAGAGAAAAATCCCCTCGCGATTGAAATAAGAAAAGACTAGGCCGAACTGAGTTCGTTCAAAAGTTAGAAAACCAACGCACATAAGAATTTGTGTAGCATGCGGGTTCCATATACACATCTGTTTCCTTGCCGTTGTTATAGATTTTGTGCACTGCGTTCAGATTTTCTTGAGTGATCTGCGGGATAATCGTGCAGTACTCATGGAATTATCCGAGTGTAGAATTTGGATGATCCATTATATACAAACCAATATGACTAGTATTTGTACATGAGTAGGAAACACTTAGATATTTGAGTTGTGGTGAGCTAATAATCTACATCACTGCACTTAGAACATTCCCATACGCTCTCCGTCCCCTCGTTCAACAGCCAGCGAAGAGTCATACTACTTATGGTTCCCACCGCCATCTGATTGAAAGCTCTCCTGGTCTTCTCTCTCAGTTTTGATATTCTTCCAGAACCCCTTCTGATATTGCCAGAAAACAAAGGAAGATAATACAAGAATAGTTATCTGAATGATATAAGTGTAAAAAGTGATTCAGTTAACAGAACTTCACAATGCTGTAAAACAAATTGAACTGTAATTCATACAGCTCAGCCAGAATCAGAAAAAGAGAGCTACTAAATTTACACGTAAGAATAAAATAAACATGTTCTTAATATTTAAAGGGAACAAGGGTACAACAGACATTTTCCACTCCAAGATTTACCATGGACTACAAAATGCAAAACTGCAAATTGTGGAGCTGAACCAGGATTAACATAAATGAACTAACATACGGCAGGCAAACAGCATATCGAAAAATACAATTTTACTTTGAGGCTTTTTGGTGTTTATTTGTTTGCTCTTGCGAAGGCGAAGTTGTATCGAACGCGATTCGTAATCATGCATATCACTTTCGAAATCAGCTGCACGCGATTTGGAAGCAAACCCTCTTAGTTGATTTTTAGCAATGGTATGAACGTGGATCTTTCATCATAAGAACATATACACAAAGAACTAGACAGACCGAGAGAGGGAGCATGCTTCATGGGCAACACATAGTCTATAAATTCAGCCAAGGGTTTGTGCCATGAGAGGTATAACTACATGTTACAAATTATCGTCTATAAAAATCGTAAGATTCCTATTATAGATGTTGGTTGAATTGCGAAATTCTGCTATCGTGGTCTATTAAACAGAGGGTTTATACTCCTTTAATATATGTATGAGGAAAAAATACAGACTTATGTCAGTTCTTTCACTACAACTGATGTCATTTTCTACACTACAACTGATGCATTTTCTACACAGCAAAGATATCATTTCCTACACAACAAATGATCTCATTTTTATACATTACAGCAATATTATTTTCTACACTACAACGATGTCATTTTCTACTATCAACTGATGCCATTGTCTACACTTCAATGATGTAATTTCCTACGCTACAACGATTGCATTTCTTACACTACAACTGATGTTCTTTTCAACAACAGAACTGATCTCATTTTCTACACTGCAACGAGTCATTTTCTACACTGCGACTAATGCCATCTTCTACACTGCAACCGAGAAAATGATGTCATTTTCTACTCTGCAACATTGTACCAAATACAGCACAGAAAGGTTTAATCTATGGTTGGATGAAAGATCCAAGTGTACGCACGAAACAAAATTGCAGATTTTCCTTATATCAAAATATACAAAGAAAGGCGTCGGATAAAAAGAATTATGGGAAAAAACAGATAGCCAGTTTCGACCGATATTTTAACTGATTTATGCTTTTTAAGATTGATATATGTGTATTCGATACGACACTACCATATCCTTTCTTAGCTTTTACTTATGCACTAGAGAATTGAGTCAAATAAAAAGTGTGCGAATGATAAATCATAGCTTGTAATTGATCATGACAGTTAAGAAAGATATGCATCACGTGTGCGTGAGTGCAAACTAAGTAAACATCAATGTAAGAAAACTAAACATAACAGTAGACAAACTGCGGAGACAACTTTAAAAGACTGAAAAGATCGGGTATTGAAATGTTTTTTTTTTTCTGGCTTACGTGGTCGAAATAACATTACTCATATACATTGGCACATTCTTCTGTTAGCTTAAAATTAACTTTTCTTTTTTGGCAGAAGCATATCCTTATGTACGGTTTACAATACGAGTATTATAAATAAATTTAGTAAGCAAATAATAATTTTCCAGGCATTGATGCGTATTGGGTATATGGTGACAGCAAGATATTTTACAGACCAATCTGCACTTGATAAGTGATACAGTCAATATCACATCGACCGCCTTTATTTCATAGATCATTTCCTGGTGCCCGTCTTAGGCTGGGTCAACATTGACAGCAACATATTTTACAGACCAATCAGCACTTGATAAGTGATATAGTCAATATCACATCGACCGCCTTTATTTCATAGATCATTTCCTGGCGCCCGTCTTAGGCTGGGTCAACATTGACAGCAACATATTTTACAGACCAATCAGCACTTGATAAGTGATATAGTCAATATCACATCGACCGCCTTTATTTCATAGATCATTTCCTGGCGCCCGTCTTAGGCTGGGTCAACATTGACAGCAACATATTTTACAGACCAATCTGCACTTGATAAGTGATATAGTCAATATCACATCGACCGCCTTTATTTCATAGATCATTTCCTGGCGCCCGTCTTAGGCTGGGTCAACATTGACAGCAACATATTTTACAGACCAATCTGCACTTGATAAGTGATATAGTCAATATCACATCGACCGCCTTTATTTCATAGATCATTTCCTGGCGCCCGTCTTAGGCTGGGTCAACATTGACAGCAACATATTTTACAGACCAATCAGCACTTGATAAGTGATATAGTCAATATCACATCGACCGCCTTTATTTCATAGATCATTTCCTGGCGCCCGTCTTAGGCTGGGTCAACATTGACAGCAACATATTTTACAGACCAATCAGCACTTGATAATTGATATAGTCAATATCACATCGACCGCCTTTATTTCATAGATCATTTCCTGGCGCCCGTCTTAGGCTGGGTCAACATTGACAGCAACATATTTTACAGACCAATCTGCACTTGATAAGTGATATAGTCAATATCACATCGACCGCCTTTATTTCATAGATCATTTCCTGGCGCCCGTCTTAGGCTGGGTCAACATTGACAGCAACATATTTACAGACCAATCTGCACTTGATAAGTGATATAGTCAATATCACATCGACCGCCTTTATTTCATAGATCATTTCCTGGCGCCCGTCTTAGGCTGGGTCAACATTGACAGCAACATATTTTACAGACCAATCAGCACTTGATAAGTGATATAGTCAATATCACATTGACCGCCTTTATTTCATAGATCATTTCCTGGCGCCCGTCTTAAGGCTGGGTCAACATTGACAGCAACATATTTTACAGACCAATCATGCACTTGATAAGTGATATAGTCAATATCACATCGACCGCCTTTATTTCATAGATCATTTTCCTGGCGCCCGTCTTAGGCTGGGTCAACATTGACAGCAACATATTTTACAGACCAATCTGCACTTGATAAGTGATATAGTCAATATCACATCGACCGCCTTTATTTCATAGATCATTTCCTGGCGCCCGTCTTAGGCTGGGTCAACATTGACAGCAACATATTTTACAGACCAATCAGCACTTGATAAGTGATATAGTCAATATCACATCGACCGCCTTTATTTCATAGATCATTTCCTGGCGCCCGTCTTAGGCTGGGTTAACATTGACAGCACATATTTACAGACCAATCAGCACTTGATAAGTGATATAGTCAATATCACATCGACCGCTCTTTATTTCATAGATCATTTCCTGGCGCCCGTCTTAGGCTGGGTCAACATTGACAAGCAACATATTTTACAGACCAATCTGCACTTGACTAAGTGATATAGTCAATATCACATCGACCGCCTTTATTTCATAGATCATTTCCTGGCGCCCGTCTTAGGCTGGGTCAACATTGACAGCAACATATTTTACAGACCAATCTGCACTTGATAAGTGATATAGTCAATATCACATCGACCGCCTTTATTTCATAGATCATTTCCTGGCGCCCGTCTTAGGCTGGGTCAACATTGACAGCAACATATTTTACAGACCAATCAGCACTTGATAAGTGATATAGTCAATATCACATCGACCGCCTTTATTTCATAGATCATTTCCTGGCGCCCGTCTTAGGCTGGGTCAACATTGACAGCAACATATTTTACAGACCAATCATGCACTTGATAAGTGATATAGTCAATATCACATCGACCGCCTTTATTTCATAGATCATTTCCTGGCGCCCGTCTTAGGCTGGGTCAACATTGACAGCAACATATTTTACAGACCAATCAGCACTTGATAAGTGATATAGTCAATATCACATCGACCGCCTTTATTTCATAGATCATTTCCTGGCGCCCGTCTTAGGCTGGGTCAACATTGACAGCAACATATTTTACAGACCAATCAGCACTTGATAAGTGATATAGTCAATATCACATCGACCGCCTTTATTTCATAGATCATTTCCTGGCGCCCGTCTTAGGCTGGGTCAACATTGACAGCAACATATTTTACAGACCAATCAGCACTTGATAAGTGATATAGTCAATATCACATCGACCGCCTTTATTTCATAGATCATTTCCTGGCGCCCGTCTTAGGCTGGGTCAACATTGACAGCAACATATTTTACAGACCAATCTGCACTTGATAAGTGATATAGTCAATATCACATCGACCCGCCTTTATTTCATAGATCATTTCCTGGCGCCCGTCTTAGGCTGGGTCAACATTGACAGCAACATATTTTACAGACCAATCAGCACTTGATAAGTGATATAGTCAATATCACATCGACCGCCTTTATTTCATAGATCATTTCCTGGCGCCCGTCTTAGGCTGGGTCAACATTGACAGCAACATATTTTACAGACCAATCAGCACTTGATAAGTGATATAGTCAATATCACATCGACCGCCTTTATTTCATAGATCATTTCCTGGCGCCCGTCTTAGGCTGGGTCAACATTGGTGCAGTGCTGCGGTAGCTTAGTGGCTAGACGCTGGCCTTATTGCCGGGTGGTACTGCGTAATATGCTGCTCACAAGGAAATGTGTCGGGAAGTGTTGCCGGGTGGTACTGCGTAATATGCTGCTCACAAGGAAATGTGTCGGGAAGTGTTGCTGGGTGGTACTGCGTAATATGCTGCTCACAAGGAAATGTGTCGGGAAGTGTTGCCGGGTGGTACTGCGGAATATGCTGCTCACAAGGAAATGTGTCGGGAAGTGTTGCCGGGTGGTACTGCGTAATATGCTGCTCACAAGGAAATGTGTCGGGAAGTGTTGCCGGGTGGTACTGCGGAATATGCTGCTCACAAGGAAATGTGTCGGGAAGTGTTGCCGGGTGGTACTGCGTAATATGCTGCTCACAAGGAAATGTGTCGGGAAGTGTTGCCGGGTGGTGCTGCGGAATATGCTGCTCACAAGGAAATGTGTCGGGAAGTGTGCCTGTGTGGTACTGCGGAATATGCTGCTCACAAGGAATTGTGTCGGGAAGTGTTGCCGGGTGGTACTGCGGAATATGCTGCTCACAAGGAAATGTGTCGGGAAGTGTTGCCGGGTGGTACTGCGGAATATGCTGCTCACAAGGAAATGTGTCGGGAAGTGTTGCCGGGTGGTACTGCGGAATATGCTGCTCACAAGGAAATGGTCGGGAAGTGTTGCCGGGTGGTACTGCGGAATATGCTGCTCACAAGGAAATGTGTCGGGAAGTGTTGCCGGGTGGTACTGCGGAATATGCTGCTCACAAGGAAATGTGTCGGGAAGTGTTGCCGGGTGGTACTGCGTAAGTATGCTTGCTCAAAAGGAAAATGTGGTCGGGAAGTGAAAGCGCCTGGTGTTATAATACAGGCGGTCAAGTAAAGGAAAGTTAAGACTTTCGGCGTGATGGTCTATAGAGATATGTGTCTATAGTATGTCCCGATTTGAATGCCTTTATTCACGATCAATTATTTGAAATATTTTCCAGTCGTCTTATATTTACCCCCACCCAAGGAATAAGTCTTTGATAGGTCCAAAAACAACTTAAATCATCGAAAGCGGCGACATTTCTTTGATGTTTTGCTTAAAAACTAGTGATTTTCTCGCTAAAAATTTATGTTTACAGTAATGGACGCTCCGCCAATTCAGATGACACACAAGGCGTATCCGGATTCGTATGGGAGTGGGTGCAATGAAAGACTAGCTTAAAAGTCGACAGGGTCGGCTGCATTGCACCGGGTTTTTATCCCATATGGCTCAGTTTCTTTCCGCAGCGCGGAAAGCGTCGCACAAAGCGACGTAGCTCCAGCGAAGACCTTCGGGAGTCTCCGAAAAAAATGCACTCGTGAAATGAAGGACGCGGCCCGGAATCGAACATACAACCTTCGGAGCCCGAGTCAGACGGCTTGACCACTTCAGAACGGAGAATCCCGAGAGGGGTGCAATGTGCAATATTATTAAAGACAGATAATTTACAGAGGCATGGGGTAAATAATTTGTAAATTAACAGGAAAGTAGAAGGAATATATTTCTTACCTTATTTTTCATTTCCTTCTTGTTTCTTCAGCTGCTGGTTAACACAAGTATTCATGTTAGCTTTTTATATTGAGTTCGTGAAAGCTTCCAAATAGCTGTGCGTTAATGTGCAAATGGAGTGACCAGAAATGATACCGCAATTTAGTCATCATGTTTCCATTTTTAAGGATATATTCAGCTGTCTGTGTAGTTTGTTCACATGTACACATGGGTTACAGACCCGCTTTGAGTCTTCGTGAAAGACTGTCTACTCTGCTGTTTACCGTTCAGAGACGGAACATGATTACCTGTTTTGCACTATGGAAATAGTTGTCAGTGTCTCTGTAGTGGGCTTTCTTCTTAACGACCAAGATGTTGGTCCTCTATTCATTGAAGTTTATAGATTGATTCGTATGCACATGTGTTGTCCCTTAATTTGACAACGTGTCACGTTTCTTGTTACGCCACAATATGTCAGTTTCCACCGCAATATTACTCTTCTGTTGGTATTCAATGCGCTTAGTGTGTGTGTGTGTGTGTGTTTTTTTTATTTTTTTTATTTCAATACAGTTGTTTGTCACCGCTGTGGGCTTGCGGAATTGAAAATTCATCATTGTGGAATACAAACTGTTGCCATTGACATTATGCTGATGCTGTAATGTTTAGGGCCTGCAATTCGTCTGAATAGTTGGATCAAAATATCCCAGTAAGTGTGTACGTAGATTAAGGTCTGCGATCTGCTCAGACCTTAATCTGTGTCGGACGATTCCAGTAGGTTGATGATTGCTCTTGGTTGCATAAAATTCAATCCATCCTTTCTCCAATAGTCCTCTTCCTCTTTCAACACATGGTCCTCACATTTTTTCCAGTAACTTTTATCAATATTTAATAGCGCGGACTGGTTGACAGACAGACAGACAGACAGACAGACAGACAGACAGACAGACAGACAGACAAGTAGGTAGGTAGGTAGGTAGGTAGGTAAGTAGATAGATAGATAGATAGATAGATAGATACATAGATAGATAGATAGATAGATAGATAGATAGATAGATAGATAGATAGATAGATAGATAGATAGATAGATAGATAGATAGATAGATAGATAGATAGATAGATAGATAGATAGATAGATAGATAGATAGATAGATAGATAGATAGATAGATAGATAGATAGATAGATAGACCAAACTTTATTTTCAAAGGGTTAAGAATTGGGCACGCAGGCCCGTCTAACATTCTGCTCTTCTATCACTCTCTTTCATAAATTATTTCATTCACACATCATTCAAGGCTAACAGAGAACAGCAACAATATAAAAGATATGCATTATAAAGGTATGGGCAAAATGCGAACATCAAAACTACACGACACAGTAAAATTAGATAATGGTCTGACACTTGTTATTAGCCATGTGGAATATACTGGCCTACCAAAAGGGGACTGGCTGTTATACTAGATAGATAGATAGATAGATAGAAAGATAGATAGATAGATAGATAGATAGATAGATAGATAGATAGATAGATAGATAGATAGATTGATAGATAGATAGATTGATAGATAGATAGATAGATAGATAGATAGATAGATAGATAGATAGATAGATAGATAGATAGATAGATAGATAGATATAGATAGATAGATAGATAGATAGATAGATAGATAGATAGATAGATAGATAGATAGATAGATAGATAGATAGATAGATAGATAGATAGATAGATCCCCATCAGGTGCTGGTGAAGCCGGGCAGCGTCAGCTAGTTTATTTATATAATCACGTTTCATGAAAGAACCCCCATTTGAGACACCTCTGAACAATACCATTTAACTTCGCGCTGTTTGTGCCAAAACGAAAACCGCGAGACAATTTAAAAAATAGCGGGGGTGTGTCTTGCTGAAGCTGTAATACTTTTAAAAATGATGTATTAATCCCGGACCGTAAATTATATACCGCATATAAACAAACATTGAAATCTGCTGTACAATCTCCAGAAAAAAAAAAATTTTGTTGGGTGGACATAATGCTAAGGTTATATGCTAAATCTCATCATTTTCCCTCAGTTGGTTACTGAGATATTGAATTTTATATTGAGGCAAAAAAAAAACACACACACACACACACACACACACACACACACCATTTGCCCTATGCACCTTGGCGTGTAAAAGGGTCCATTACTATCACTTTGTTTCTTAACTACATGGGATACCAGGTCAATGTAAAACCAATTCCTTCATGACAGAGATTGGAAAACATGCCCAAGCGTACTAGCCACCGCGACTCTCATAATATTACGTAATATGAATAGGTTTGAAAAACACACACCTGAGGAATAATTGCAAAACGTACATAGGAGAAATATGTGAAAGGAACATACGTGATCAATATTTACAAGACAAAACAAAAAAGCATATGAGAAATGTTTTTTTTTAAAACAAGCATATTTGAAAGCAACAAGCTATGAAAAATAATTAGAAACACACACACGTAAAAAATATTTGACCCCCAAAAAAAAGCATATGATAAATAATTAGAAAAGACAATCAGATGAGAAATAATTAGGTGGTAAATAATAAAAAAAAAGTGTGTTAGACATACGTGGAAAAAACCGGCACATGATAGCTGACATCAGAACCTCTTCCGACCGGGTGCATGCCATTATCGCCGAAACGTTTTAACCATTACATCACCCCGCAGCATCAGAAATACTGTCAGAGGAACCCAGGGATGTAATTACAAAACTTGGTCAATGGGTTAAACTATTGAAGTCTCAAATACGAGGGTAAGTTAAAAAGTAAGTCACAAATGGCTGTAGAAAGATAACTAAATATGATAACAACTTGAAACAAGTGTATTATTATACATACAAAGACCCTTTATTTCTCAACATAATTTCCACCAACATTGATGCATTTATCCCACCGTATTATCAGTCCTCCCAACCGGCTGCATAGAACTGCGTGCTTCTGTTTCTCAACCACGTTTTCCACTTCACATTCATTTTCGGCGTCACTCGCGAAATGTCTCCCGCCAAGGTGGTTTTTAAATGAACTTAGTCCCTAGCCTTTTCCCGTAAAGCGGTGCATAGTTGGGTAGAAAACGTGACGAGGGCGAGTCAATAAGTAAGTCACACATTTCTGTGGGATGGCAGGTAAATGAAATCAAAGCACGCAGTCTATGAAGCCGGTTTGGGAGGACATAAAACGATGTGATAAATGCATCAATGTTGGTTGAAATTATGTTGAGAAATAAAGGGACAATGTATGTATAAAAATAAATTGGTTTCAAGTTGTTATCATAGTTAGTTATTTTTCTACAGTCATTTGTGACTTACTTATTAACTTACCCTCATAGTTTGTGAGGGTGGAGGGATGACCCAGGGAGTGGGGAGGGGGGAGCAGTTGTCGTGTCCGCCTCAGATTCATAAGGTACTGGGATCGATCCCTGCTCAGTGCTGGGATTTTTCCCAAGAAATATTGGTATATAATGGTCTCGAGGTATGGTGTCCGCCTCAAGTGTGGAGGTCCCGGGTTCAGGCCCCGGTGAGGACCAGGATTTATTTAAAAAATCCACCTGGACTTCCAGTAATTTCCCCTGGTCTCTGGGTAGTGAGATCGGACGCCCGTGTGTATTGTTGCGCACGTAAAACATCCCTTGGCAGTTGGAAATCGAAAAAGAGCAGCCTAACGGCGCTGCCCGGGCAAAATTTCGAGTTAAAAATCTACCCAAAGCATTTCAGGATCCTCGCCGATGCAACGGAGTTCGTGCATTGAGCTGAGTTTCTCCAAACTCAGGTTTGAGTTAGGAGGAAAACGGAGCACTTATGGGTTAAACCGTGTGCCGTGATGTTGATCCAACGACTAAAACTAAACTAAAAACTATATGTCTCGTTGCCGCCTTGGATAGTTAATTGAACACCAACACTTCTCAAATGCGGGCGAAATGAAAGAGAACACGTGTGCTTTAAAACTCCCATGACTGTTGGTAGTCGCAAGATTAGGCCGAGATGAGGCTGTCCTAGAGAAAATTGTTACAAAAAGTAAACCTACTCGCGGGTAGGTAAAGCCTGTTACCTGGGATGGAATCTGTCTAGAGTAAGTGTCACCAAACTTTTTTCACGGCGGGCCGGATAACTGACAAAATGAGGAGCGTGGGCCGGATAACTGACAAAATGACTAGTGCGGGCCGGATACTCATTCTGTACAATACTTGCGCCGTCTCCGTGGCGAAGGTCTTACGGATGCGGTTTGTAATCACGTATACACTCGTTCGAAATACAGCTCCGTGCTATTTGGCATCGGACCTATGTTGACAGCCGGACGCATCTGGGGGGAGAGAAAGGTGAGAATGCGAGTGTGTGTGTGTGAGTGTGTGTGTGTGTGTGTGTGAGTGTGTGTGTGTGTGTGTGTGTGTGTGTGTGATGGAAACCATGGTAGCGACAGAGCGTAGGCTGCGCTACCACGAGCCGGGGATGGTTTTGGAATGGCGCGAAATTAGTAAACATTACAATAAACTATATATATATAGTAAATTTAAGACACATAGCTGCCAGGCGATCTCCGTACATGTGAAGATTTCCTATTATTCTAAACATAATATTTGCATTTTAATTGTATCACAACGTCTTGCGTTCCATACGTTATACCAAGCAAGTTCGAGTACCGTCGGCGGGCCGGATGAATTGACGTCGCGGGCCGGATCCGGCCCGCGGGCCGTAGTTTGGTGATCCCTGGTCTAGATCATTGGTTTCTCAACCGGTAGTGAATCATCTCCCGTTCTGGGGGAAATATTAGGCTTACAGTGTTTGTGGGGGGGGGGTGGAGAGGGGGGGGGGGGAATTAAGATTACTTCAAGATAGCGTTAATACAAGAACAGATTACTTAATATAGTTTTTCCCTCAATACTTTACTGTACTTCTCGCCCTTCTGAAATTCGTTTTATAACTTAAGTAGACCCGCAAATCACTTTTTATGTGGGCGTCTAGACTTGTTCTAGTATATGTGTTATTAAATTTAGCTTCCATATTTAGTATACTGTATAGATACTGGGGGGGGGGGGGGGGGGGGGGGGGGGGAGGGGGGGTGGGGGGGGGGGGGGGGGGGGGGGGGGGAAGAGGGAAGTGTGGATTTATATAGGGAGGAATTACGAAAGGCGGGGGGGGGGGGGGGGGGGGGGGGGGGTTGGGGGGGGGGGATGACATTCCTTGGAACATATGGTGAAGGGGTGCTTGGGTCAAAAATAGGTTGAGAACCACTGGTCTAGTGGAAGAAAACCATAAACAAATGCATGCCGATGTCGGAGACACTGACCTTTGTCGGAGACACTGACCTTTGTCGGAGACACTGACCTTTGTCGGAGACACTGACCTTTGTCGGAGACACTGACCTTTGAGGTGCGTAACTTGGTGTGAGGCACTCCCCTCAAAAGAGGAACGAAGGACAGCAATTGTTGTTAACTTGTGTCCCTCGCAATTGTATTGTTGTTGTTTTTTATTCTGTTAAAGATAATTATGGTTTGGGTTAAAAGGCAGTGCAAAGTGTCCGCTTCAGGTGCAGTTAAATTGTTATAACAGAATATTTTCAGTAACAAATTCCCGAAACAAGAGAAATGAAACTTACTGTTGTAGCTACATCATCATCATGTGTCATGCCGATAATAGTGGGTGGATATGTTTCGTCACCTCACACGATTATCAAAGTTATGTGTTCTTGTCTCGACCATGCCATGTGTCCAATCCATCCAGGTAATTACTTCTCTGTATAACCTTTGTTCTTTTCCCCTCAATCTTGCCGGTTGTCACCAAATTCTCTAGTGTATTTCTGTTCATAAATTGTCCAAAATAATAACGTCTGCCTGCGTCTAATTTATCTAATCAGTTAAAGGTTTTAATTTATTTCTTGGAGGTCTCGCTCACTGGTTTTTCGGTTAGTCATTGGTATTCTTTGCATTTTCCTCAGAATCCAAGTTTACACTTCTATTAGATGTTTTTCAGTGTGTCTGCTTATTGTTCACGTTTCACATCCATACAAAAGTACAGGTTTCATGTAGCATTCCAACACTCTTTTTCACGTTACAGTAGACATTTTGTTATTGGTCAGTATGTTTTCCATATTGCAATAGGCTACCTTTGCTTTAGCAATTCTTGTTCCAATCTCTTCCAAGGACCTCCAAGCAGATGTTATGATTGTTACGAGATAGTTGCACCGATTCACTTGGTTAAGAATATTCTCATTTATGCGTGTATTACATTGTATAATTCTTTCTTCTTAGAGACGACCATAATTTCTATTTTTTTTTAGAATTATATTATAACTCTAGTTATAGCTGCATGAGTTAATGTAACACATCTAACAAACCTATGTAGAAGCTTATACAACAAGAGTGAATGCATAGTGAGAGCAACTGGAGGACCCTCAGAACCCTTTACCATAAAATCCGGCGTACGACAAGGTAGTGTCCTGTCCCCTCTCTTGTTTATAATATACTAGCTGACCCGGCCCGGCTTCGCCCAGTCCCTGGAGGGGATCTATCTATCTATCAGTCTGTCTGTCTGTCTGTCTGTCTGTCTGTCTGCTAACCCGGCCCGGCTTTACACAGTCCCTGGTGGGGAGCATCTAATTTAATTCATATAAGTAATCATATAAGCTCCCGTTCCCGACTATCTGTCTGTCTGTCTGTCTGTCTGTCTGTTCTGTCTGTCTGTCTGTCTGTCTGACCCGGCCCGACTTCACCCAGTCCCTGGTGAGGAGCATCTCATTTAATTCATATACGTAGTCATATAAGCTCCCGTTCCCGACTATCTGTCTGTCTGTCTGTCTATCTGTCTGTCTGTCTGTCTGTCTGAGCCGGCCCGGCTTCACCCAGGCCATGGTGGGGAGCAACTCATTTAATTCATATAAGTAGTCATATAAGCTCCCGTTCCCGACTATCTGTCTGTCTGTCTGTCTATCTGACCCGGCGTGGCTTCGCCCAGCTCCTGGCGTGGAGCGTCTCATTAAATTCACACAGTAACTTAAAAGAATGTCCTTCCACACACCATCCATTATTTTAATGAAAACTGTTTTAATCACCAACATGACTGTAGATAACTTCTTTAAGCATAAAAAGATGAGTTACAATGTTATGCATTATGCATTATTTTTATGAAAATTTTGAAAATGCCTTAAAGATTATATCATTCCGCCTTCAAGGTGGCGGAACTGTTTTAACTAACAGGGAGAAGGGGCACGGCGAGTATCGTGGCGCCGGAAAATAACCAGTGGTGCTCTAGATGTGTATACACCTACATGCATGTGCAGACACGTGTGTGCGTGTGTACACATCTAAACTCGAGTGAGACCACAGTCTGCTCTAGCAAGGAAAGGTGCTGAAGACGGAGGCAACCAGCCAGGAGGCGCACCACAGAAATCAGGGTGCCACTCAATTACGCAAAATGGAATATGTCGACTACTGCTAAAAGTTATTGTGCTCGCCCTGCTTTGGACCCCAGGCAGGTGCAGCGCCGGGCCCTATGTCTCGAAAGGGTCCAACCCCAACTACTGGAGGTTCTTCTCAGATGTCCTGTGGAGCCAGGGGACATGAGAATAGAACAGCTGGCCATATTAAACAAGACTTAAAATATGCACTGGAATGCGGAGGGAGTCAGCAACAAAAAAGTAGAATTAGAAAACATCCTGGACAAAGAAAAGGTAAGCATATGTTGCTTGCAAGAAACTCACCTCAACGAAAATATCATCATCATCATCAAGTGCCGTGCCGGCTGGCGTAGGCGTTCATGGCTCTCCATAGATCTCGGTCTTTGGTTTTCTGGATCAACTCTGGTGCTGATATTCCTCCATGCCACCGTCTCAATCCATCCAGCATCACTTCTCTTGGTCTACCTCTGCCTCTCTTCCCCTCGATCTTTCCAGTTGTTACGATGTTCTCCAATGCCTCTCTTCTCATCACGTGACCGAAGAAAGATGTTTGTCTCTGTCTTATTGTTGTATATAATGTTCTAGTTTCATTAGCCTGTTTCAGGCAGTCGTCGTTAGTTACTCTGGCAGTCCAAGGAATTCGCAACATTCGTCTCAGGAACCACATCTCTGTTGCTTCTAATTTCTTCTTAATTTGTTCATTTACTTCCAAGATTCACTGCCATACAGCAAAACTGGTTCTACATAGCATTTCAGCACTCTCTTTCTTACATTCAGTGATAGTGACTTATTGCATAAGATACTCTTCATTTTCTGAAAAGCGGCTTTTGCCTGCCCTATTCTACTCCTAATCTCTGTTGTACATCTTCCATCTGATGTTATAAATGCCCCTAGGTATCTAAAATTATCAACTTGGTTAAGGATTTTCCCTTCTATTTCTATGTCACATTTTGGTGTCACCATTTTCTTTGATATTACCATTGTTACTGTTTTCTTGATATTCAAGGAGAGTCCTTTCCTTGCACTCTCTGTTACTACAACGTCTAATAATTGTTGTAGGTCTGTTGAATTATCCGCCACCAATACTGTGTCATCTGCATAGCGTATATTATTTATATTATAACCTCCAACTAGTATTCCTGGCATCTCTTTGATCTCTCTCATTATTACTTCGCTATACAGGGAGAAAAGATCTGGTGACAAGACACACCCTTGTCGTACTCCTAGCTTTATCTGTTCGTAACTACCCTCTTTATTTCCCATTTTAATTGCTGCTACTTGGTTCCAGTAAACATTCTTTATTATTCTTAAATCTTTTCCATCAATGTTGATATCTTCCAACATTTTAATCAGTTCATCATGGATTACTTTATCAAATACCTTAGTATAATCTATGAAGCACAAATATATGTCTCTCTGTTTCTCTATTGACCTTTCTATTAGTGTCCGCAATGTATAAATTGCATTGTTTGTGCCCTTTCCTTCCACAAATCCATACTGTTCTTCACTAATTTCCATTTTTATTTTCTTTTTGGATTCTTCTCATTATGATTCTGAGTAGAAGCTTAGTGATATGGTTTATAAGGTTAATTGTACGAAAATCTTCACAATCAATTGCTCCTGGTCTTTTGGTATAGCTATAAATAAAGATTTTCAGCATAGCACTGGGTACATATCCACTGCTGTAAATATCATTCAACATTTTGTTAATATATCTACTCCAAATTCTCCAATACTTCTAATTCTTCTATTGTGATTTCATCTGGCCCAGCTGTTTTTCCTTTCTTCATACGTTTCATAGCGTCAGCGACTTCTTCTTTCAGAATAGGATGGACCTTCTAAGTTACTAGCTTCTGTTAATTCTCCCCTTTCTCCTTCATATAATTCTCTTATATACTCATTCCACCTCTTCATTATAGCATCTTCCTCTAATATTATCTTTCCTGTTTTGATTTCAAACACCCTGTATTTATTCTTATTTTTCTTCCTGTAAGCTCACTGATTTGTCTGTGCATATTTTTTGTATCTTTAATGGAATTTAATTCAATTTTTTTGCATTGCTCGTTTAACCAAGTTTCTTTAGCCTTCCCACATTTATCTTTTATTTCTTTATTTATCTTAGCGTATTCTTGTTTGTCATTTTTACTCTGTTGTCTTTTGTCCATCAGTTTTAAGATATCTTCATTCATCCATTTTTTCTTAGCTATTTTGCCTCTATCTGGTAATACTTCTTTGCTAGTTTGATGAATGGAGTCCCTTAACATTTCCCATTGTTCATCTATACTCTGTATGTTAGTTATTGCATTGTACCTATTTTTCACAGTCACTCTGTATTGTTCTTGCATTTCTTTATCTATTTTCAGAACCTCTTTATTTAAAATAAGTCTCATGTTCTTAACCATTGTTTTCCCTCTCTTTAATCTTACGTTTATTTGTCCACATAGTGGTACATGATCACTATTACAGTCAGCACCAGGCATTGTCTTTACATTAATTAAAGCATTTCTAAATATTTTATTAAATAGTATGTAGTCAATTTGGTTGCGTGTTTTCTTATCAGGGCTTATCCATGTGTACAGTCGTCTTTTATGGTGTTTAAACCATGTGTTTCCAATTATCATCTCATTGATATTTGCCCATTCTATTAGTTTCTCTCCTCATTCATTTCTTGTACCTAAAGAAAATATAGCCTTCAAAATAAGAGGGTACCAGTGTTACCGATCTGACCGAAAGAACAGGCGAAAATGTGGGATACTTACCCTTGTAAAAAATAACATCACTGCTTCCCAAATCGAAGTCCATATGGAAGGGGCTGAGTATCAGACACTTAAACTTAAAACAGGCTATACAGACCTACATCTGATCAATTACTATTGTCCAAGTGACCGCCCATAGGCACTGGACACACTACCATTAACAGAAAAAATGATTGTGTGCGGCGATTTCAACAGCCATTCGCAGAGTTGGGGCTATGATCACATGGACCAGAGAGGAGAGAGAATGGAAGACTGGCAGGATGAGAATAGATTCATCTTGGTTAACAAGCCGTCCGACCCACATACTTTCTACTCGAGATCATGGCACTCTACAACTACACCTGACCTGGCTTTTCATTCACCAAACCTGGAGTGGAACATTACACGAATTGTTGGGAAACAACTAGGTGGCAGTGACCATCGACCAGTCTTTTTAACTGTAGAAAATGAGCGTGTAAGTGAAAGCAGCACGCTCTCGAGGTGGAACTACAAGAAAGCAGACTGGGCAATGTACAATAATCGCACCAGCATACTGGTTAGAAACCTGAACACTGAGAAAGACATAAATAAAGTAGTTGAAGAGTTTGGAAATGCATACTACAGGCAGCGCGAGAAGCAGTACCAAGAGGAGCCGTAAACAATATAAACCCTACTGGAGTAGTGAACTGGAACAGTTGCATAATGATGTGGAAGTATGTAGAAAGCAAGCAGAGGTTACACCCAGCCAAGAGCACCACAATAAATTCCAGCATGGGACGCAGAGGTGTTTCCAAGGCACCAGGGCCGGGTTATATACTGGCCAAGACCTATTCACGCGTCCTCGTCGAGCGTCCTGGGCAACAGGTCCCTTCGGGGTCCTGACTGAAGTCAGTAGGATCGCCGATTCCTCCGAAGTCGGAGAGTGTCTGCCTGTACGGCGAGGAACCACCAGTCTGCACACCAATAAGCCAGACATGGGACAACGGATACTCACGCAAAACTCAGGTCCTGTATGACATCACACTGATGTTGGACAACAGGATGCCTTCATCCGACATACAGGACTTCGCGTTGGAGCTCAAGCCAACGAACACAAGCAAGCAAGCAAGAATTCCAGCATGCAAATGCCAAATTTCAAAGGGCCAAGCTGCAGGCTAGACGGAAAAGCTGGCAGGAAAAAACAGTCTCTGAACTTTGAAAGAGACACAAGGAAGCTAATAAAACAACTTAACGATGAGAGCACAGGGAGAAACTCAAAACTTGCACTACATAAAGATGGAAGCATCTTAACAAGAAAGCAAGCAGCTGACCATTTTGCGGACTCATTCGCACAAGATAACAATATCAAAATCAGTCCAGAGAAACAACAAGAGATTCAAGAGAAACGGCAACATACAGGACAGAAGGAAATAGTACATGAGGTTCTGGAGCTAGCCATATCAAAACTGAAAATGAGAAAGTCACCAGGAGCTGATGGTATCTCCAATGAAATGACCAGGAACCTAGGAACAGAGGCCAAAGCAAAGCTGTTGCAGATCTTCAATAACAGCTGGACCTTAGGCAGTGTTCCACAAGCCTGGAGAGAAGCAATCATGATACCCCTCCTAAAATCAGAGAAAGATGGTTCCATTGCCTTAGCTACAGACCAATTAGCCTCACTAGCTGTCTCTGCAAAACATTGGAGCGCATCATCAATCACAGACTGCAGTGGTACATTGAAAGTAAAAACATCCTTGTGCCACAGCAGGCTGGCTTTAGGCAGTGCTACTCTACGGAAGATCAGACAACCTACCTCTCTCAAGAAATTGGGGATGCATTCCAAGAGAAGAAGCTGGTGCTTGCGACATGGATAGATTTGAAGAAAGCCTTTGACAAAGTCTGGAAAGAAGGTCTGATGAATAAACTGAGAAACTGCAAAGTCAATGGAAGAATGTACAAATGGGTGAAAGCATACTTGCACAACAGAAGAGCCCGAGTACAGATAGACGGACTAAAGAGCAAGAAAGTACTACTGCGTCACGGTGTTCCCCAGGGCGGAGTCTTGTCCCCCACACTCTTTCTAATCTTCATCAATGGTCTCGTTGCTAATCTACCGCATGGAATTAAAGCCGCAATGTACGCCGATGACCTAGTTCTATGGAGCACAAATGAACATGCATCAGTGGCCACCAGATTACTACAAAGAGCTGTAGATACATTTGTTGCATGGGCAAATAGATGGTGTGTCAGCATAAACACTGACAAGTGCAGCACCACCCTATTTACCCTCTCTCCAAAACAAAAGGCAGGGACCATCCAGATAAATGGAACACCCCTAAGAGAAGATAAAGAACCAACATACCTTGGAGTAACATTTGATGGCAGGCTGACATGGAGAAAGCACATCAACAAAGCAGTAGCAAAAGCCAGAAGGAAAATAGCCATCCTGAGAAAGCTAAGTGGAACCACATGGGGAGCCAGTGGGAAAATACTTAGCAAAGTTTATCAACAGAGCATACGACCACACCTGGAATACGGGTCAACTGCATGGTGTTCGGCATCAAAAACCACACTACAAGAGCTGGACAAAGTGCAAAATCAAGCACTTAGAGTCACCACAGGAGGGATGAGATCAACCCCTATAGTGGAAATGGAGAAGATGGGGAGGACACAAGCACTGAGTGAGCGCAGAGATACGAAAACGCTAATACAAGCAGAAAAGTTCCTCAGCTTGCCAGGCCACCCTATGAAGAACGGATTTGAAAACCTAGCTATGGGGCGGTTGAAAAGAAGTAGTTTTATCCACCAGGCCAAACGACTCTGCAGAGAAACCACCGATCTGCCCACAATTGGTATCCCCCTAACAACTATTCCAGAGCGAACTCCATGGAAAGATGAGCATAGACTATCATTACAAATCCAGACAAAAGTGAGAGGAATATTTGACAAGGAAGAACAGAACAGTGTGCAGCGCAAAACAGCCACTCTCAGCTTCCTTGATGAAGAATACCCACAGGACCTCTGGATCCGAGTCTACACAGATGGGTCAGCACAAAATGCTGTTCGAAATGGAGGAGCGGGAGTGTACATAGAATACCCAAATAATACCAGGGACACAGCTAGAGTACCGACAGGAAATTACTGCCATAACTACGATGCTGAAATTGAGGCAATCAAGATAGCAACAGAGAAATTACTAAATACCAGCAATGGTACACAACCTGTGGTGCTATTGACAGATGCAAAATCAGTACTCGAGGCGCTCCTGTCTGGGAAATTGCCAGTACTAAGGACACTACTTTCTGAACTTAGCAGTCAGCATAAGGTCACCATACAGTGGATACCATCCCACTGTGGAGTACCCGGAAACGACAGAGCTGATCAATTGGCTAAGGAAGGAGCCAAAGAAGAACAGCCTGATGTGCCCGTTACATACCACCAAAAGAAAAGAATGATCAAATCAGTCAGAAAGCCACCAAAACCTGCTCAAGATGACTACCACGTTATGGATAGACCAGAACAAGTCATTATTCTGCGCCTCAGAACAGGGCACAATAGATTACTCAACCACATGTATACAAAATTCAAGATTGGTGAAACAGCCATGTGCACATGTGGATTGGCGTCGCAGACAGCAGAGCACATACTCCAAGACTGCCCAAAATATAACATATCTAGGCAACCTTCTGGCCTAGAGAGACGACAGTGGAAGATAAACTCTATGGACCGCTGTGTGAACTGAAAAAGACAGTTCAATTCATACAAGAGACAGCATTGCAGTTATAGACATATTTCAAGCGAACGAAAGAAGAAGAAGATATCATTATTTATTATAACTCATTTGCTTGTAAATAATTATAGGCAAAGAGTTTATAAATCTTTGAAAACGATGCAACAATATGACTATAGAGTATATAGAAATGTTATTAAAAGTTATGCCCCTTGAAATAACTTTTCTAGAGTTAAGTCCCCTTGCTATATAGAAATTATAATGAAAAATGAAATATTAAATTTTAGTAAGTAAGTAGCCGAAAAAAAACTAAAAACTTATGACAGAAAGTTGCACAGGAATGAAAAGAAAACATGTAGAAAATTTCATCTCAATCGGATGGACCGATCGCGAACGCATAAAGAACGGACATACATACATCGTGTTTTATATATATAGATATAGACAACATATGTAAAGAAACCAGCCAAACAGAGACCGCAAGAACACTACATGACGAGAACACAGAAGAAAAACCATCTGCAAATCTAACCATTAGAGAACTCCTGTTTGAGGACGACCAAGCACTAATTGCAAAATCAGAAGCTGAATTGCAAGACACATGAATAGTCTAAACGATGTGTGTAGGGAACATAACATGAAAATTAGCACAAGTAAAACAGAGGTATTGACTATAACTAAAGAAGATAAAGCAACAACGATTCACCTAAACGAACATCCCTTGAAACAAGTAAAGAGTTTGAAGTACCTAGGTAGTATAATATCATCAAATGGCAAATCAGAAGACGAGATCGTAAAGCAGATGCAATAAGGCAAACCAACTCATTGGACAAATAGCACCAATACTAAAGAACAAACATGTAAGAATAACTACTAAGAAAGCACTTTACAACACACTTCTCCTACCAACTCTATGTTATCAATGCCAAACCTGGACAATGACAGAAAAAGAGAAAAGAAAAATCACAACAAAAGAAATGAGATTTATGAGAAGAATAACTCAATGTGTCAAGAAGAATTAAGATCAGAAATGAAGAAATCAGGACTAATGTGAGGGGTTAAAGATTACTAGATTTTATTAGAAGGCAGCAAGTCAACTGGTTTGGTCATGCAAGTAGGTTATCAACTAACAGTATACCACAACAAGCAATGATGTACAGGCCAGATGGAAGCAGAGGAAGAGGCCGACCACGTAAACTTTTAACGAAGGGAATAACAGAGTCCATGAGAATATCGATACATGAAGCCCATAAGCGGGTATTCTCCCGCTGTTTATACTTCACCTCGACACCGCAAGGTACAAGAGGAACATGATGAGGTGAGATGAGATGAGTCAATGTAAATCTTACTGGAATAAATACTGTCATCTGATTCATTATCAAAGGATAATATATACCCACGTGTGACTCCCATTGGACAGAAGGAAGCTACACCGTCATACTAGTGTCATTAGGCTATGTGTTTTGTCTCTCGTATGTTCTCCAATGCTCAGTGAACGGAAATGTCAATGATAAAACCTGTTCATTTGAATGTGAACCATGTCTGGTCTATACCTACTTCTTGGTTGGCGCTCAATCGGCTAAAATAGACTCTTGTCATAGCGCAGTGACAGGGTGTGGTCTTCAACATGTTCCATAATAACAAGACAACAATAAATCACGTGTACATTCATAATTTAATTTATCACAGAAAGTCAAGACAAATAATTGACAAACATTAGATAATTTATGAGTATAGGGTTTGTGAAACCGAGCAGAGCTAAGGGAAGCAATCAATGAAATTATGCTTTTTGCATACGGATTGAAGTTTGATAACTTGTGTGTCTTTCACACTACTTGCGGGATAACTGAGCCGGCCGCTCAGAAAGCAATGGCAAACTACTGAGCGTAATCTTGCCAAGAAATCAACAGACAGCTGAAAGATGCTGCTGTTGACAGCGATGTCCTGTAAAGGATATGCGGAAAAAAAAAGATATATAGGGTGCCTGTCTCCTTGGCCGAGAGATTAGCAGCTTTCTCCGTAACCCCAAATACTCTCGTGGTTGACGTGAGCGCACGAGAATTGTAAGCGGTTCGAGTCGCGACAGTGACTTATGAGAGAATGGAGCCGGTCGCTCAGAAAGAAGTGGCGTGCTGATGAGCGTAATCTAGCCTAGGCATCAACATACAGCTGAACGATATTGATGTTGACCGCAATATCCTGAAAGAGGCTGGAAACGCGGAAAAAAAAGAAAGATATATAGAGTGTATTTGTAATAACTGGGGATTTTGAAACTATTTCCGTTCCCAGTTTTGTATTCACCCTCTGTGGAGTTCATGCAACATAAAAGTAAATACAAAACTTGGAAAGGCAATATTTTCAAACACCCCACAGTAATTACAAATACACCATGTACCTCTGTGTGAGAGCTCCGTTAATGTTGGCTAGACGCTCGCCTGGTGCACAGTCGCCATGGGTTCGATCCGAATGGAGGCTTATTAGAATATTTATCATTGACCGAATCTCCCAGGTCGACCCAGGAAACAAAGGTAACAAGGAGATGTATTGACAAGCAGAAGTTGCCGGCGCTATACTGACCACAGCACCCACCTAGTGCCGACTGGACCATACAAAGATGGGTCGAACACCATATGCTTAAGGCGTAAATTGGGGATTTTATTATTGCATTATACTTGTCGGTATGTGTCGAGTCTGTGTGTGTGCGTGTGTGTGTGCGTGCGTGCGTGTGTGCGTGCGTGCGTGCATGCGTGTGTGTATGTATGTATGTATGCGTGTGTGAATCTCCATGTGTGTCTGTCTATATGTCTAAGTGTGTGAGTTTTTGCATTTCTATGATTCTATGTATGTTCGTAGGCTTTTGATATTGCCTGATTATGTGTGTATGTCTGACCATAAGATTCGGAGTATGACATGGTTGTGTCATGTTCCCTCTCTTGTTCATAACATATATAGACAACATATGCAAATAAATCAGCCAAAAGAGACCGCAAGGACACCACATGACGAGAACATAGGAGAAGAACCATCTGCAAATTACACAATTAGAGAACTTCCGTATGCAGACGCCCAAGCACTAATAGTAAAATCAGAAGTTGGATTATAAGACCATAGGCAACTTAAAATAAAATTTGCACAAGCAAAACAGAGTTAATTACTATTACTAAAGATGAAAGAACAACAATAATTCACCTAAACGAACATCCTCTGAAACAAGTAAAGAGTTTCATTTACCTAGGAAGTATAATATCATCAGATGACAAATCAAAAGACGAGATCGAAAATAGATGCAATAAGGAAAATCAACTCATGGACAAATGGCACCAATACTAAAGAACAAACATGTATCAATAGTTACTAAGAAAATACTTTACAATACAATCTTCCTACCAACTCTATGCTATCAATGCCATAACTGGATGCCAGACACTTTCTTCGGCTCGTTCGGTAGTTTCTGGCATACGTAGTGACGAGAAACGCTGACTAAAGAATAACAGCTGACACTGTCGTCCTAGGGTTGGACAACATGTTTAATATAGGTATTGTAGCATCACAAGTCTCCTCACACGGCCAACTTCATTCCCCTCTCATTCTCTCGGAGGGTACAAAGAATGTTGTCACCTACACGTGGGACGACTTGCATATCTTTTCAAGTATTCTGTAGTTTTCCCCTATCGTCCAGAACATAGCTGAACCATTCTATTTGTCCCAATCTACCGTCAAAAGTTATATACATTTTCCCAACTTTCGAACATGGCGGACTACTCCGACCGGCCGTCGTCTTGTTGCTGGCGTTTCGTTGGCCTGGCTTGTTGACAACCGCCATACTGTGGCTGCTTGTCAAAGCGGGACATGTTTCACTATAACAGGTGGCCGCATGTCTTGAAGATTGTTTCCAACTTGTTTTCATGCATGAGTTCTGTGGTATTGAGTTCGTCTTGCAGCTAGCTTAGATGTTTATCCTAGCCCCTTCTCAGCCTAACTGCTGGTTCTTTGTCTACTCGTTCCCACGTCGACTACCGCCCCGTCACGTGATGTTTACTCTGTCACGTGACTGATTAACAATTATGGTCTTGGCTCTCACTTCATTATTGTTAAGCCGTGATTACTGCTTATTTTGTCCGTTCTGCTATGCTACAACGGTTTGATGATCATCATTCATTCTTCTATTATTTAACTCTTTTGTGGTCTAGTTCTGTCTGCTCAAACCTTTTACCGTTTGACTCTTTCCAGAGTCATTTCGGTACATGACACTGGACAATGACAGAAAAAGTGAAAAGAAAAATCACAGCAACAGAAATGAGATTTATGAGAAGATTACTCAACGTATCAAGAAGAGATAAGATCAGAAATGAAGACATCAGGATTAAAGTGGTGGTTATAGCAGCGCTAGATGTTATTAGAAGGCAGCAAGTACAATGGTTTGGCCTGCAAGTAGGTTACCAACTAACAGTATACCATAACAAGCAATGATGTACAGACCAGAGGGAAACAGAGGAAGAGACAGACCACATAAGCGATGAACGAAGGTAATAGCAGAGTCCATGGGAATATCAATACATGAAGCCCATAAGCGGGCACTCTCCCGCTGTGTATACTTCACCTCGACACCGCAAGGTACAAGAGGAACAAGATGAGATGAGATGATGAGTCTGTATATGTGCGTGTACTTGTGAATGTGTGTACATGTTGTTTGTTTTCTGTGTGTCTGTATATGCTTGTCCCATTATTCTCTTTATCTCTGTATTATAACTTCCATTTTATGTTATCAATGTGTCTAGATACTTGCATGTCTGTTATTGTGCCAAATTAGTAGCATTTACTTTAACTGTACACTTAGGCAGAATCTGTTTCTGCGGTATTGCCTTTACATCTTTCTTCCTATGCTTCTAGATGAGACCCATTATTTCACATTGTACAACCATCGTATCGATCATATTTGTAGTTGTTTTTCTGATTTGTGAAGTTTCTTCTAATTAACAAATAACAAGCTATATTGTTTCGTGTCGCCATGAACCAAACTCATAAGAATATCTCACTGGCCATCGATCACGAACACAATGATACTTCTAAGTTTTTATACGCACTAATCAGAAGTAGAGAGGATGGTACATTCACATCATCAGTGTACATAAGAAAAAAAAAACCAGAGTAGATCCGAACCTAAATGTCTACAGATGTGCACCACCTAAATGCCCACAGATGTGCACCGCCTAAATGTCCATAGCTGTGCACCACCTAAATGTCTACAGCTGTTCATCACCTTAATGTCTACAGCTGTGCATCTGTTCAGTGTTCGCATCGGTTTCAGAAGGTACCTGTTTCGGTCGTTGCATTGGGCTGGGACTTCCATAACAAGCGATGCATTAGATTTTGACTTCAGGCAGACAAAGTGTTTTTAACAGTGCACTGTTCACTACAGCATCACTTAAAGTGACTAAGACAAGCACCAGGCGATACGGCAGCCTGACAAGTGGGGAGGTGTGGTGTAACCATTTCACCGCTGAGTCTCCTTTTGTGTTTAAAAAAACAAGTGGCAGGCTTTGAAGAAGGGAAGTAACTGCTTTACAGATTGTCAGAGTTATATTCAATGATTTATTCCCTTTACGGGTGTTTCTTTTTCTGAAGAAAAGAAAAGCATTTTGAAAAATACAACGATGAAAAGACACTTGTAGAGAAATGCCTGCAGTTTCCTATATTTCAGTATCGGTAACCACATCCCTAGTTCCTTAAAGCTGGACAAAAAGTGAATACTCTGCAAACTTGCCATTTATCCTCCATGAAGCGAAAGGTAGATCTACGAAGTCGTGGCAGATACTCTGAGGTAATCCGGAGGTTTCAGAAGTGATCAGACGCTGTGGTATACATCTGGACGGCTCGGCAGTTGGCGCTGATCGAGTTGACTGTTCTGTGCGAATCAAAAGTAGAGGAACAGTACACATACACGATGGAAAAGTGAAGTACCAAGATTGAAAGTCTGAGACAGGTCGCGTATTCAGTCAGGTGTTTCGACGAAGATATGGCCGCCAGAGTCCTGGTGGTAAACTCCTTGTACGATGTGCTGAAGCAGTTGTGTATAAAGGAACATCGAGAACTCTGACCCTAAAATTGATGGGCCAAGCGGTGGAGAAGGCCTCGTGCCGGTTATGGGTTGTGTCATCCCATGCTAAGTAGTGTCATTTCATGTGACTGAACAATGTCTTAGATGTCGTCGATTCGTGTTCTTCTCGGGCGTTCTCCTTGCTCTCCTGTCAGATATTTGTGTGTGTAGCGCCAGGAATGGTAACTGAAGGTGTTGCATTCTAACAAGATGGCCGCACCATTTGATCTTCTGCCCTTGAGTCTATGTGACACACGGTGTCAATCTCACTGTCTGTCTGATAACATAATTTCTTACTCTGTCTCGAATATTTAAGTTGACAGCTCTTCTCAGACACCTCATCTCGAAGATATATAATACATATGAATATACAATTTGATTATTTTTCGTTTTGCAGACAAAGGGATGTTTGAGTGTTTCAATAAGGATGATATTTGATATACAAAGGCACTACCTCTTTTTACAACTAATTTTGATTTAAATATTGAGCACAATCCACTACTGGCAACGTTGATCGTATTCTGGTGTGAACCTAAGGCCTATCCACGTCAATATCCTCGAACGAAAACTAGCCAAACAACATTCCCATGTGTATGGCACGTTACACACACCTTGGGTATTCATGATGCCCATGTTAAACATTGCCTCAACGAGTCATGTATTATTGATTATTTTTCATGCGTTTTAATGCTTATTGTTCTTTTGTTGTCAAAGAATTGCTTCATGAGAGATATTGAATGAAAGAATGTATGAGAGGAAATAGAGAAGAAGGGCAGAATGTCAGACGGGCCTGCGTGCCCAATTCTTAACCCTTTGAAAATAAAGATTTACTACTACTACTACTACTACTACTACTACTACTACTACTACTACTACTACTACTACTACTACTACTACTACTAATGTCGAAGCACTAAACTCGAGTTTCGCTCTCGTTTGAGCTTGTCAGTAGTGTATATACTTGACCAACCCGGAAACAAACCCCGGATCACTGGCGTGTGAAGCGGGTGTGTAACCACTAGACCACGCGGCACACACTGGACACGACCAAATTATCACAACAGAATATTACGTCACCCATCGTAGGCTGTAGCTCTGATTTTGATTTCTCAGGCCTGTGGTGTTAGTCCCATATTGTTACGACGGTAAGTTAATAAGTAAGTCATAATGGCTGTAAACAATAACTAAATATGATAACAACTTGAAACCAGTTTATTTTTATGCACACATTGTCCCTTTATTTCTCAACATAATTCCCACCAACATTGATGCATTTATCCAATCGTTTTATCAGTCGTCCCAAACCGGCTGCATGGAACTGCGTGCTCTGATTTCTAAACCACGTTTTCACTTTGTATTCAACTTCGGCGTCATTCGCGAAATGTCTCCCGCCAAGGTTGGTTTTCAGTGGACTTAGCCCATAGCGATTTGCCGCAAAGCGGTGTATATCTAGGTAGAAAAAACGTTACGATGGCGAGTCAATAAGTAAGTCACACAGTTCTGTGGGATTGCAGGTAAATCAAAACAAAGCACGCAGTTCTATGCAACCGGTTTGGGAGGCCTGTTAAAACGATGGGGTAAATGCATCAATGTTGGTGGAAATTATGTTGAGAAATAAAGGAACAATGTATGTATAAAAATAAACTGGTTTCAAGTTGTTATCATATTTAGTTATTTTTCTACAGCCATTTGTGACTTACTTTTTAACTTACCCTCGTATAAACTATTTGCACTCAAGGAAGGATGTCGTCAAATTCATGAGGGCTGCCTTTACTTGCCAAGACATTTCCTGGTAAGCACATTAGGTTGGATCCACCTGGAAGCCCTGGTCTTTGTTTTACACATGCGCCTCATTGTCAGTTTGAGCTCATGATCATGGCGTCGGCATGCAAGCTGGCTAACCAGTGCGTGACTACGGCTTCCCTTCGACAGTACTCTTGCATTGTGTGTAATGATAGTTAGATGCATATCCTTTACAGGACGTAGCATTCAAACCCAGCATATTTCGGCTGTTTGTGATTGCTGGGCTAGTTTACGTTCTGTAGTTTTTCATTGCTTTCCGTATCACTTCATAAAGAACCAACGTAAGGCGGTCTGGTGCCAAAACGCTCGCAGCTGTGTTTCGAACGCGGTATGCAGGATTACCAACTGCGTCGGTAACACACTGGCCACGGAGCCTGCGTGTGCGATGTACATTTGTTATACATGTCTGGTAAGGAAATATGAGTAAGTGAAACAGCACCTCCCCCCCCCCCCCCCCGCCCTCTCCCATCTTTTATGAAATTGACCCAACACAAGACAAAACCTGAAACTTCTGAAAACAATTTATTACTTTTTGCCGCCTATAAAACCTATTGCCGGCTTCGTGGCTTAGAGGTTATGACTTTTCTCCGTAATCTCGTATACTCTCGTCGGTTAATGTGACGACGGTAAGAATCAGCAGCGGTTCGAATCGCATTGGTAACTTACGGGGTATGTGAGCCGGCCGCTCAGAAAGCAATGGCAAACTACTGAGCGTAATCTTGCCAAGAAATCGATATACAGCTGAAAGATGCTGGTGTTGACAGCGATGTCCTGTAAAGGATATGCAAACAAAAAAAAAATAATAAAACCTATATAGCGAACACGCTGGTGATTGCTTGCTTGTGTTCGTTGGCTTGAGCTCCAGCGTGAAGTCCTGTATGTCGGATGAAGACATCCTGGTGTCCAACATCAGTGTGATGTCATACAGGACCTGATGTTTGCGTGAGTATCTGTTGTCCCATGTCTGGCTTATTGGTGTGCAGACTGTTGGTTCCTCGCCGTGCAGGCAGACTCTCTCCGACTTCGGAGGAACACGCTGGTGTAACAGTTAAGGTATTACGCTATCAATACGCATGAGCGCTATGGGACACGTGTTCAATACCAGATCTCGTCATTCGCTACTGGAGGGAAAAATGTGCCATATATATTTCTGTGCACTCAGGACTACAAACATGTGATGGTCCTAATACTTCACATATCCACAGCAGATTACTTTTACGGGACGTGATTTGTGTCTCCATAAACCTCATAAACCATTAGAAGAACATCAGCAGCTGTGCGTGACGTGCAGTTCTAAAGTTAGAAGGGAATTCCCCATTGTCGAAGAAGTAGCTAGACAAGGTGAAAATTAGAAACATTGAATAGGGACGCAAACTTACACTAATTATTACCACATAACAGCATGCTTTTGCTAAAGGCACAAGTATATTTCAAACATGGCACTTTGAACTGATCAACCAATACCTATTCTGTTATCGATGGTATGACTTTGATTGGGAGCCTTGGTATCGCAGCGGTTAGCATGATTGCCTAGCCCTCTCGGTGGCCATGTGGTTGAATCCTAGTCTCAACAAGGGATATTTGTAAAGCTAATGTGGCGTCCAAGATCGACTTAGCCTAAAATAGTTACCATGAAATGTCCTGGGCAGTAAAGATTGATTTTGATTTAACTTTTGGTTTAACTTTATTTTAAAAGGGTAACAAACTGGGCACGCATGCCTGTCTTACATTCGCCCCTTCCAATCTTTCGTTCATTATTAGTTCGTGATACATAGGGGAAAAAAATTGTCAACTGAATATTGAAAACATAAGTAATGCATATTACAATGTTATGAGATACATCCGCCACCCACACACACCCCCCCCCCCACCCCGCACATCCAACCACCAACCCCCAGGCACACATACATTCCTATCCCCACATACACATTCCACCACCTACACACTCATCCCCCCCCCCACACACACACACATCCCCCACTCACCCACATATCCCTCAACCCACACACACCCACTCACCCACACCTCCTCCACCCACACCTCCTAAACATGCCCAAACGCATACACCCCTCACCCACAAACACACACATCCCTCACCCACTACACATCCCCCTCCCACACACATCTCCCCATCCACACACACATCTACCACCCACACACACACACACACACATCCTCCACCCAGACACACATCCCCACATGCACACACATCCCCACCCAACCACCACCCCCACCCACTCACATCTCGCCACATACCCTCACATCCCCCATCCACCCTTAAACATCTCTAACCCCCCATACACACACCAACAACCCACACATATATCTCCCACCCACACCCCCACCCCACCCCCACCCATACACACACTCTATTACCCACACACATCCCCAACACCCCTAGATGGTTGGTGTGATATTGATTGCATCACCCATTGAGTGCCGACTGGTCTCAATATATGGGACCAGCTCCATATAAACAAGGCGTGGAAGAGGTCGTTTATCTCGACTATTATAATTCTGGTGTGCACACATTGGGATCCTAAC
Source organism: Cepaea nemoralis (assembly GCA_014155875.1). Lineage (NCBI taxonomy): Eukaryota > Metazoa > Mollusca > Gastropoda > Stylommatophora > Helicidae > Cepaea > Cepaea nemoralis. The sequence goes on from JACEFZ010023848.1 coordinate 41,128, forward strand.
CATTGCAAAAGAGTTCTTATGAATTCATATCATGATCTCAACAGGGATTCGTAGCGTTTATTAATTAACGCTATGCAGATTGTTCTTTAATACAATCAGTCAATCCAAGCAATCATTTTGACAGAACCGGGGATTCCCAGCAGTTCGCATTTCCTTAACGCAGACAAGAGAAATACACAAATCATTACTTGAACAGCGGCTACCCTTTGTTACCTCAACAAAGACGCCGATGTGTGGGAGTCGAGCAGCATGCTGACCAACATCTCAAACCTTCTCCCCATGGGACAACCAGGAAACATACACTAGTTGGGTTGACAAAGAACAGGTTGACCATGAGCATTCTCCGCTAGGATATTACTTGGCGACGACTAAATAACTTGCTGGGAAATCACTGCCTGGTGATGATAATGGTGACTATTCGCAGGAACAAATACTCCTCATCCTCTCGAGATGTGAACTCATACCTTTCAGCTGATCTTCCTTGGCGAAATGGTTAAATCTTCCGCCTCGCGCTCTGATGGAATCGGGTTCGTTCTCCTGGACTTCGTCGTTCAGACCACCTGCGCAGTTTTATTTCTGGAGGCTCAATGCAGGGGAGGGGGGTCATCGCTGGAGCTATGAAGTTCATTCTTTGTGCGATAGTGTTTGCGAAGAGAGGCCGAGTCAAAAGGGATAAAACCTTGCAAATGAAATCGACTCGACTCTCTCGACCTTGCACTTGTATTACTTGGAGTGAGTGTAGAATGGAATCAGGTCATTACGAGTATCCAAAAACCATCGATTCAAACCATGGTGAACAACTGGATATGACTCGCTTTAAACTATAACCGCGTCGTCTTCCACGAGAAGAAGAAGAAGAAGAAGAAGAAGAAGAAGAAGAAGAAGAAGAAGAAGAAGAAGAAGAAGAAGAAGAAGAAGAAGAAGAAGAAGAAGAAGAAGAAATCGCAAGTGATAAGGGAAATATCAGAAGCATGTATGAAGGAATAAAGAAAGCCTGTGGTCCAATGATCAAAAGAAGTGCACCATTGAAAACCTTGACTGGAGAAATCATCACTGATAAGAAACAGCAGATGGGCAGATGGGCAGAGCACTATTTGGAGCTTTGGGGAGCTGCGTGGTCTCGAGGTATGGTGTCCGCCTCGAGTGCTGGAGGTCCCGGGTTCAAGCCCCGGTGATGCCGGGATTTTCTCACGTGCTCTTCTAGTAATAAATTTCCCCTGGTCTCTCGGTAGTGAGATCGGACACCCGTGTGTATTGTTGCGCACGTAAAACATCCCTTGGCAGTTGGAAATCGAAAAAGAGTAGCCTAACGGCGCTGCCGGGGCAAAAGTTCGAGTTAAAAACTACCCAAAGTTTTCTCAGGATCCTCGTCGGTGCTACGGAGATCGTGCACTGAGCTGAGTTTCTCCAGACTCAGGTTTGAGTTAGGAGAAAAACGGAGCACTTATGGGTTGCACCTGTGTGCTGTGATGTTGATCCGTCGACTAAACTAAACTAAACTAAACTGGAGCTTTACTCAAGTGAGACCAAACTAGCGTATGATGCCCTCAACGCCATAGAGGCTCTACCAACTCTTGACCACCTGGACACACTTCCCACCATAACAGAAGTTAAGTGTGTAATAAATGAACTTGCATCTGGCAAGGCTCCAGGTAAATATGGGATTCCAATAGAGGTTATCAGGAGTAGGCAAGACACACTCACTCTACAGATCCACTAGCTAATAGAGCTATGCTATCGAGAAGGACAAGTCCCACAAGATTTCAAAGATTCAAGCATCATAACACTGTACAAGAACAAGGGCGATTGTGGAATCGTTCCACACAGGCATGAAGGGTATAATCAAGTTTGATGGTGCAACTTCTGAAGAGTTTGAAATCAAGAGTAGAGTTAAGCAATGTTGTGTACTAGCTCACACCCTCTTTGGAATATACTTTTCACTTCTACTGAAATATGCCTTTCGTAATCAGGATGGTAATATACAACAATGTGTGGCAGCAACAACAATGAACAGGTTAAGAAAAAGAGTCTGGGAGAACAGGAAGCTTACTGCAAAACAAAAGTCCTTGTCTACCAAGCCTGTTTCCTTAGTACTCTTCTTTATGGCAGTGAATCCTGTACAACTTACTCACACCAAGAGAAACGTTTAAATAGCTTTCATATGCGGTGTATGCCAAGAATTCTTGGTATTAAGTGGCAAGACAAAATCACAAATACTCAAGTATTGGAAAGATCAGGTTGTGTGACGGTTTATTCCATGCTCAGACTTCGTAGACTTAGATGGATAGGACATTTTAGGCGGGTGGATGATGGTAGAATACCAAAGGATATCTTTTTTGGTGAATTACAGATGGGTAAGAGATCTCAGGGACGGCCGCTACTACGATACAAAGATGTGTGTAAGCGGGACATGATTGATACAGGCATTGATAATGCACATTGGGAGCAAGTCGCCGCTGAACGAGTTGCGTGGAGGGCAAACATCAGAAATGGAATAAAGACAAAGGAGAAAATGATTGCAGATAAGTCACACAGTGAGCGTGTGAGACGTAAGATGGTGCATGATGGTGGAAATGACCACGTGTTCACATGCACCCACTGTGAACGAACATTTACAGCGCAAATTGGCCATTATCAGTCACATTCGCTACCGCCATAAGTAAAAGTTATTATGCCTGTTTGAAGAACAAACTATCGTCTGTCAAGACGGCAAGGTGCCAATGACATACAAAGAGTAGTAAGATTTTATAAACATATTGTATACTGCCAGCCCCATTATGTCCAAACCAATCGGTGGGTGATGTGCTCAATATCATACTGGTCGCTGTTACTTCTCACATGATTTCCTGGCACATATGTTAGTGGGGTTGGCCTGGGTGCTGCTATGGTTCGCCTGGATGATCAAGGTTAATTCATTTAACAAAGCTCAGGCATCTCAGTCTGTTGTATCTATGTAGATAATTGCATGGTTTCTTTTACTGGAATATGTCAATAATATCGGGACCCACGAGGGTATAGTTCCCCAAACAAAATACACACACACACACACACACACACACACACACACACAAAACAACAACACAAATAAACAATCACTGAAAGAAAAATGGATAGTTCATCACAGATTTAATGTAAGCATTTAAGACCCATAGATAGATAGACATTGGGTATATGGTGCTGGACCCATAGATAGATAGACATTGGGTATATGGTGCTGGACCCATAGATAGACATTGGGTATATGGTGCTGGACCCATAGATAGATAGACATTGGGTATATGGTGCTGGACCCATAGATAGACATTGGGTATATGGTGCTGGACCCATAGATAGATAGACATTGGGTATATGGTGCTGGACCCATAGATAGATAGACATTGGGTATATGGTGCTGGACCCATAGATAGACATTGGGTATATGTTGCTGGACCCATAGATAGACATTGGGTATATGTTGCTGGACCCATAGATAGACATTGGGTATATGGTGCTGGACCCATAGATAGACATTGGGTATATGGTGCTGGACCCATAGATAGACATTGGGTATATGGTGCTGGACCCATAGATAGACATTGGGTATATGGG
>JACEFZ010023849.1:0-2500 GCA_014155875.1 Cepaea nemoralis
AAAAGGGAAGACTGAAGCGTAGCAACTTTGTAGAAACTGCAAAACGAAGGATTAGGGCAGATCCTATACTTAACATATCAACAGTCAAGCCCATACACAATGCACACAACTTCCCAGCTTGGAGACAGCAGCAACTGCCTGAGATGATAGAAAACATTCCTGGTATTGAGAAAAAGAACACTCAGCATGAAACCGAAAGAAGAGAAATAACCCTAAACTACATAAAAGAACATTACCCAAGCAGCAATTGGACCCATGCATATACAGATGGATCAGCCAAAAATTCAATAGAGAATGGAGGAGGAGGAATTCTCCTAAATTTAAAAAATGGAGTGAAAAAAACACATTCAATGGCAACTGGAAAATTTTCAAGTAACTTTAAAGCGGAGGTAGAGGCTTTGAAAACTGCAGCAGAAATGCTCCTAATGGAGGAAAATAAAGAGAAGCAAATAGCTATCTTCACAGATGCAAAGTCAGCTGTCTCAATACTCAAGAGCAATAACAGCACAGAACTAACTGACCTAAGAGCAGCACTCCATGGTCTATGCCAGAAATCCAAAAAAGTTGTAATACAGTGGATCCCATCACATTGCAGTATACCTGGAAATGAAGAGGCTGACAGACTGGCAAAAGAGGGCGGACGACTACCACAGCCTGACATAGACATAACCTATAATGAGGCAAAGAGGTTGATAAAAAGCACTTATAGAACCAAATGGGAATCTGAGCATCCAGGCCATCAGAAGGATAATGCATATTACAAACTCGACCGAAGAGAACAAGTAGCAATCTTCAGACTCCGCACAGGACATAACAGGCTGAAATACCACTTGTTCAATAAACTAAAGATAGGAGATACTGATGAATGTAATTGTAGAACTGGAAAAATGACAGCAAAACATTTGCTGCAGGATTGCCCAACGTATGCAGAACAGAGAAAGATATTTTGGCCCACACCTGCTTCATTTGAGGACAAGCTCTATGGAGATATCAACAAGCTCAAGTTGACCGCAGCTTACTTTAACTACATACAGGTTGACATTTAAAGGTGCATGAAGACCCAGAGGCATGAAATGAAATATTGCTTGGATAGCAAATCCATTATGTGGAAAGTCCAAATCGAAAGCTCGCTGTGTGGGCTTCATAAAAGGTGGAAAAGTGTCCTAGTGGCACGAAATGGAATATTGCTTGATAGCAAATCCATTACGTGGAAAGTCCGAATCAAAAGCCCATTGTGTGGGCTTCATAAAAGGTGGAAAAGTGTCCTAGTGGCATGAAATGGAATATTGCTTGGATAGCAAATCCATTACGTGGAAAGTCCGAATCGAAAGCTCACTGTGTGGATGTCATCTGCAGACTGCATACTTCTGGTTTCCGGAAGAACAGCCTATGGTGAACGGAAGGCCCAATATACGGAAGTGAGGCTAAGCAGCCATGTGCAGGACGTGACGATTCCTTGGGTGAGCCCAGTACCAGAGCGCTATGTATCGGCTCTGCAAGTATGGAAGCCTCCTTGGATGGCGGGGAATGCCCATGGTCTGCCCCTGCCTTCCCTTGAGGGCTGACCAGGATCTTTGGCTGTTCTATATGGACCAGCTGGGATGAGGGATAACACCACAACAGTGAGAGTCAAACGTCCTAAGAAACCCCCGGGAAGGTTAACCCGGTCAACAAATGCCCGCAGAAGTCGGATGTGTCGGCCTAACGGCGCAAGAACGCAGCTCTGCTGTAAACAGGCACAACGCAATCACATCCGAAAAAAAACTCCGGATGAACGAAGAAGAAGAAGAAGACACTAAATTTATTCTCTATAAAATATGTTTTTGGTTTTTATTTTGGAGTGTTTAGAAAGGATTAATTTGATTTACATTGATTCATATGGAAATGTCGGCTTCGTGGCTATGGCGTTACGGACACAGTTCGTAATTCCGCTTACCCGTGATCGAAACAAGCTGCAGACGATTTGGCAGCAAACCGTCTTGCGTTAGTTTTTACGAAATGGTATCGGTGCTGTCGTTCAGTAATCAATGGCAAACTACTGAACGTAAACTTGCCAAGAGATCACAACAGAAAAATAATTCTGGTGGTGACTGCGACGTCCTGTAAAGGATATGCAACTATATTAACATATGGAAATAATTGTCTCGGTTTTGGTCAATTTCGGATGTCGCCGATTGTTTTTGTACGGATTATCGACGATATATATATATGAATGTGTGTGATTGACCGTCACTTTGCCGTCTTGACAGACGATAGTTTGTAACATGAAGTTATACCTACCTCTCCATAACACAAAGCCTGGGCTGCATTTAGAGGCTATGTGTTGCCCATGCAGCATTATCCCTCTCTTGGCCTGCCTAGTTTACTCCAGAGGAAAGGTAACACCAATACGTCTGGAGAAAGACAAGTTGCAGAAGCTGCCGAACCAGGAAAGCAATGCTCTAACTGTCCGGATGTCGGAGCTTCCATCTAAGACCAGTTGCCGACTAAGGTTTAGGGC
>JACEFZ010023849.1:5000-35000 GCA_014155875.1 Cepaea nemoralis
GACATCCGGACAGTTAGAGCATTGCTTTCCTGGTTCGGCAGCTTCTGCAACTTGTCTTTCTCCAGACGTATTGGTGTTACCTTTCCTCTGGAGTAAACTAGGCAGGCCAAGAGAGGGATAATGCTGCATGGGCAACACATAGCCTCTAAATGCAGCCCAGGCTTTGTGTTATGGAGAGGTAGGTATAACTTCATGTTACAAACTATCGTCTGTCAAGACGGCAAAGTGACGGTCAATCACACACATTCATATATATATATCGTCGATAATCCGTACAAAAACAATCGGCGACATCCGAAATTGACCAAAACCGAGACAATTATTTCCATATGTTAATATAGTTGCATATCCTTTACAGGACGTCGCAGTCACCACCAGAATTATTTTTCTGTTGTGATCTCTTGGCAAGTTTACGTTCAGTAGTTTGCCATTGATTACTGAACGACAGCACCGATACCATTTCGTAAAAACTAACGCAAGACGGTTTGCTGCCAAATCGTCTGCAGCTTGTTTCGATCACGGGTAAGCGGAATTACGAACTGTGTCCGTAACGCCATAGCTACGAAGCCGACATTTCCATATGAATCAATGTAAATCAAATTAATCCTTTCTAAACACTCCAAAATAAAACCAAAACATATTTTATAGAGAATAAATTTAGTGTCTTCTTCTTCTTCTTCGTTCATCCGGAGTTTTTTTTCGGATGTGATTGCGTTGTGCCTGTTTACAGCAGAGCTGCGTTCTTGCGCCGTTAGGCCGACACATCCGACTTCTGCGGGCATTTGTTGACCGGGTTAACCTTCCCGGGGGTTTCTTAGGACGTTTGACTCTCACTGTTGTGGTGTTATCCCCCATCCCAGCTGGTCCATATAGAACAGCCAAAGATCCTGGTCAGCCCTCAAGGGAAGGCAGGGGCAGACCATGGGCATTCCCCGCCATCCAAGGAGGCTTCCATACTTGCAGAGCCGATACATAGCGCTCTGGTACTGGGCTCACCCAAGGAATCGTCACGTCCTGCACATGGCTGCTTAGCCTCACTTCCGTATATTGGGCCTTCCGTTCACCATAGGCTGTTCTTCCGGAAACCAGAAGTATGCAGTCTGCAGATGACATCCACACAGTGAGCTTTCGATTCGGACTTTCCACGTAATGGATTTGCTATCCAAGCAATATTCCATTTCATGCCACTAGGACACTTTTCCACCTTTTATGAAGCCCACACAATGGGCTTTTGATTCGGACTTTCCACGTAATGGATTTGCTATCAAGCAATATTCCATTTCGTGCCACTAGGACACTTTTCCACCTTTTATGAAGCCCACACAGCGAGCTTTCGATTTGGACTTTCCACATAATGGATTTGCTATCCAAGCAATATTTCATTTCATGCCTCTGGGTCTTCATGCACCTTTAAATGTCAACCTGTATGTAGTTAAAGTAAGCTGCGGTCAACTTGAGCTTGTTGATATCTCCATAGAGCTTGTCCTCAAATGAAGCAGGTGTGGGCCAAAATATCTTTCTCTGTTCTGCATACGTTGGGCAATCCTGCAGCAAATGTTTTGCTGTCATTTTTCCAGTTCTACAATTACATTCATCAGTATCTCCTATCTTTAGTTTATTGAACAAGTGGTATTTCAGCCTGTTATGTCCTGTGCGGAGTCTGAAGATTGCTACTTGTTCTCTTCGGTCGAGTTTGTAATATGCATCATCCTTCTGATGGCCTGGATGCTCAGATTCCCATTTGGTTCTATAAGTGCTTTTTATCAACCTCTTTGCCTCATTATAGGTTATGTCTATGTCAGGCTGTGGTAGTCGTCCGCCCTCTTTTGCCAGTCTGTCAGCCTCTTCGTTTCCAGGTATACTGCAATGTGATGGGATCCACTGTATTACAACTTTTTTGGATTTCTGGCATAGACCATGGAGTGCTGCTCTTAGGTCAGTTAGTTCTGTGCTGTTATTGCTCTTGAGTATTGAGACAGCTGACTTTGCATCTGTGAAGATAGCTATTTGCTTCTCTTTATTTTCCTCCATCAGGAGCATTTCTGCTGCAGTTTTCAAAGCCTCTACCTCCGCTTTGAAGTTACTTGAAAATTTTCCAGTTGCCATTGAATGTGTTTTTTTCACTCCATTTTTTAAATTTAGGAGAATTCCTCCTCCTCCATTCTCTATTGAATTTTTGGCTGATCCATCTGTATATGCATGGGTCCAATTCCTGCTTGGGTAATGTTCTTTTATGTAGTTTAGGGTTATTTCTCTTCTTTCGGTTTCATGCTGAGTGTTCTTTTTCTCAATACCAGGAATGTTTTCTATCATCTCAGGCAGTTGCTGCTGTCTCCAAGCTGGGAAGTTGTGTGCATTGTGTATGGGCTTGACTGTTGATATGTTAAGTATAGGATCTGCCCTAATCCTTCGTTTTGCAGTTTCTACAAAGTTGCTACGCTTCAGTCTTCCCTTTCCAAAACCATTAAATCTGTTGTACATAGGGTGGTCTGTCAATCTTCTAAATTTTTCTGCTTGTTGCTGGGCTCTGCTATCTCTTCTATCCTGCATTGGTTGTAAACAAGTGATCTTTTCTAGTTCATTAATAGGCGTTGTCTTCAGGCTTCCAGTTATGATTCGCATTCCTTGGTTTTGGACTCTACTTATTTTGTTAAAGTTTGACTTAGCTGCTGTTGCCCAAGCTGCAATGCCATATTCCAGTACTGGCCTCACCCGTCCAGTATATAACTTCTTGAGAACTTTCTCATCTGCTCCCCACGTTGTACCAGCAAGCTTTTTCATGATTGCCATTCTCTGCCTTGCTCTTGTTCGATTTTTCTCAACCTGTGTCTTCCATGTCAGGCGACGATCAAAGGTGACTCCTAGATAGTTTGGATTTTCTTCATGGCGCAATATTTTTCCATTCAATACCAGCTTAGGTTGCTGAGTTTTATTTGAGAGGGAGAACACTGTGCATGTTGTTTTCTCCTCACTTATCTTCACTAGCCATGATTTTGACCAGTCCTCTAGCGCTAATAAGGCTTGCTGTATTCTGCTGTTAGCTGTACTAATATATTCTTCAGATGTCCATATGGCTAGGTCATCTGCAAAGGAGGATGTGTGTACTCTGGCTGGAAAATTTTCTGTAATGTCATTTATATATGCTAGGAATAATGTTGGTGAAAGAACTCCTCCTTGGGGGACACCTTGCTCCAGTAGCATCATTTTGCTTGTTTGTCCTTGTACTTTTGTCCTGGCAGTTCTGTTCTCAAGGTAGTGGCTGATCCATTTATACATTTTTCCACAAACATGCATGTTTTGCAGTTTTACTTTCAGTCCTTCCTTCCATACTTTATCAAATGCTTTTTCTAAATCTATCCAGACTGCTAGTGTGTGCTTTTTCTCTTGGAAGGCATCCTCTATTTCCTGAGCTATATAGGTTATTTGATCTTCAGTGGATCTGTATTTTCTGAATCCTGCTTGGTGTGGTGTTAAGAGTTTGTTTTCTTCCAGATGCCATGTTAGCCTGCCATTGATAATGCGTTCCATTAATTTTCCTACACAGCTCAGTAGACTGATAGGTCGATAGCCATTTGGTTCTTCCAGGTCTTTTCCTTTCTTTGGGACTGGTATTAGTATAGCTTCCTTCCATGCCTGTGGGACTATTCCTCTCTTCCAGCTGTTATTTAGGACTGCTAGTAGTTTCTTCTTTGCCTTGGTGCCTAGTCCTATTAGCATTTCATTTGTGATTCCATCCTTTCCTGGTGATTTCTTCTTTTTTAGGGTATTCATTGCCTGTTCCATTTCTTCCATTGTTAGATTTGCCATCATATATTCTGCTGCTGTCTCTGTATTTCTATGATGTATCTGTTTGTCTTTGATTGCTTTCTTCTGTTCGGTTGTAATATCAATGTGGTTTGCATTTGCATAGTGTTCCATTAGTGCATTTGCAGCCTTTTTGCCTGTAAGCAAGGCATTTCCTTGTTTAATTGTTATTTGTTTGTTTCTAGGTCCTTCATTGTTCATGGCTTTCACTAGTTTCCATAGTTTGTTTCCATCCCTGTCAAAATTCAGGTTTTCTGTTTTTTCCCTCCAACAATCTCTTGTTGTTTGATTTACTGTTCTTTTATATTTTGCTGAGATGGCTTTGAGAGAGATGTTTGCTTCAATTGTTTGTTCTCTCTCTGCTGTCTTCCTGGCATCTTCAACTTTGTCCTCCAAACTTTGTAGTTCTTCAGTCCAGTATGGTTTGTAATTTTTCCTCGCTCCTCTTGGAATGGACTCAGTGGCTGCCTGTATTATCGCTCTGTTTAGACTTTCCACCATTTGCTTTATGTTGCCATATCGTGTATTTATGTTTTCACAATATTTGTCTGTTAGTATGGCAAATCTGTCCCAATCTGCTCGTTTGTAATTCCAGCGGGGCAAGGGCTTTTGCTCCTGTGGAACATACTCCATATTCATTTCAAGCTTGATTGGTCTGTGGTCACTACCTGCTAATTGGTCCAGCACATGGCGATCGATTTTGTGGAGGATGTCTCCTGTGCAGAAAGCTAAGTCTGGAGTAGAAGTGGTAAGCCATCTTCTGGAGTAGAAGATCGGTGTGTCATCCGCTTTGTTGAGTAGATGGAGATTTGAGTCTATTTCCCAGTCCTCCAATTCATCTCCTCTTTTGTCAGTATCTGGGTATCCCCATCTTTCTGAACGGCTATTAAAGTCTCCGACAATAATGCAGTTTGTGTCAGTTATTTTCATGTTTGAGAGTGTAAGGTCCTTATCTGCTGGGCTATACAGATTGTAGATTCTTATTTTCACGTCCTTTATCATTATATCAACACCTATAATTTCCGTTTGGTTGTCAGAGATCACAGATACTTCGCTGCAAGGTATTGTATTTCGTGTAAGTATTAGAACTCCTCCTTTGTGTCCTTCGCGGTCGAAACGTGTGGCCTGATATCCTCTGACTGAGAATTTGTGATTGGCGTTGAGGTGTGTCTCTTGAATGCATGCCACATCTATTCTATCTTTATGAAGACGCTGTGTTAGGGAGTCTTTCTTCTTGTAAACTCCTTCGGCATTCCACTGTAGTATGTTGAGTGTCCGGGGTATTTGGTCAATAGCTCTTAACCTACTCCTCTGTGCCTTGACTCCACAGCACAGGGGAAGGTGACCACCAGTAGTCATGGGTGGACCCCCTCGAGGCAGGGGGCCCGGCACTATCACCGCCTGATGGGACTTCACGGGATTAGCACCATATCGATTAATTTTGATTTGTGACATCATGAATTAAGTTACGTTGCACTGCTTTGTCAAGCTTGTGGCTCAGTACATCCGATTTCGACAAGCATTTATTCGGGATGCTTTCCCTAGCCTTTGACTGTCCCCAGTCTACCTACAAGGCAGCAGGTTTCACGTTGCACTGCTTTGTCAAGCCTGTGGCTCAGTACATCCGATTTCGACAAGCATGTATTTGGGGTGCTTTCCCTAGCCTTTGACTGTCCCCAGTCTACCTACAAGGCAGCAGGTTTGTGTGTCTCTTCGTCTGGTCCCTCTCCCTTGACCTGTCCGACATGGGTGGCCCTACCAGTAGCTGTGCTACCGTCGGCATAGCTCTTGGGGTCATTGGGACGCACAAGCCCCTCTACCTCGTCACGGTGGACACACAGCAGAGGGGAAATTTAGTGTCTAATACAATTGTTCGGTCCCAGTCTTGTCCGAACTTGCACCTTCGCCGTAAGTAGTAACACTGTGTATACAATTGCGCCATTTGACTTTTTCAAACCATCCTCTGCTGGCCTTAAAATCGCAAAGTACACTAGCACTCGTACCAGGCACTTTCTTAGTGAGATCGGCATTCAACAGTCTGCCTTTTCACATACGATTGCCACTGAAATAGAATCGCTATCTAACTGTTTTTTGGTTTGTCTAAATTAATAATGACTATTCGACATCGCCAATTGTTTACGATCTCTGTTTCGTTAGCACATTCATGTCTTTCGCTACATTAGCCTCCTTTATTGCTTCCTTCTTCGCTACAATGGAACTTATCGTGGATGGCGGATCCCGTATATGCGGCCGATTTTAGCGATCTTAATGCACGTATTCTTTTTTTTTAAAATTATTATAAGCAAGTGATGCTCACACAACGAAAAACAACGCCAAACTGAGCAGAAGAACGCCTGGGCCCCTTTGTTTTCGCAAAACTAGCAGCGAAGTCACGTGGGCACGTCGGCGAAATCCGAGGCAACCGACGAAAACAGAGACACATTTTTTCGCGGAAAAATCAACGAAAATCGAAATCGACGATAACCAAAGACAACGAAAACCTAGGTTTTACTCTGTGTGTTTTTGTGTGTGCGCGCGCGCGTATGATCTTCGTGGTGTTTGAAACAAGAAACACGAATGATTTAAGTGACTTCAAAGCTATAGCAGTAAGCAGTGCATACAGTTATGTTGAAAACACGCTATTAACATCAAGTCACTATATAGAAACCAAGAAGGACAATTGTCAAAAGACGTCCATTATTCAAGCCTGGAATGATGAAATACGAAACACTGCACAAACAAAAACGGCCCTTCCCTATCAACTGGCGTAGGCGTTCATGTCTCTGAACAGATCTTGGTCCCAGGTGTTCTCTGCAGTTATTAGGCCATGCCAGCATCTCAGTTCATCCAGCGTCATTTCTCCTGTCTTCCCCTGCCGCTTTTCAAGGTAATCTTTCAGTTGTCACGATGTCCTCCAATGCCTTTCCTATCGCCACATTATTAAAGAATTCTATTGGTCTCTTTCTTATTGTTGTATATAATGTTCTAGGATTATTAGCCTCTTCCAGACAATCGCTGTTAGATATCCTGGCTGTCCAAGGTATTTACAACATTCGACCCGGGAACCATATCGCCATTGATTCTAAGCTCTTTCTAATTTGTGTATTCAATTTTAATGATTCACTGTCATACAGCAAAACAAATTATATATAACCTTTCTGCACTCTCTTTCTGACATTCAAGGATAGTGACTTATGACTTCCATTTTCTGAAATGCAGCTTTTGTTTAACTTATCCTGCTCTCAATCTCTGTCGTGTATCTTTCATCTGATATTATAATTGCCCCTAGATATATTTTTCTACTGGATAAAGAATACTCTTAATATTCCGATATTTCGAATAATATGAAAGGTTAGTCAAGACGAGAGGCATGTACCGTATTTATAAGACAGGCATGTACCGTATTTATAAGACAGGCATGTACCGTAATTATAAGACAGGCATATCCCGTATTTATAAGACGGGCATGTACCGTACTTATAAGACAGGCATGTACCGTATTTATAAGACAGGCATGTACCGTATTTATAAGACAGGCATGTACCGTATTTATAAGACAGGCATGTACCGTAATTATAAGACAGGCATGTACCGTATTTATAAGACAGGCATGTACCGTATTTATAAGACGGGCATGTACCGTTTTTATAAGACAGGCATGTACCGTATTTATAAGACAGGCATGTACCGTATTTATTAGACAGGCATGTACAGCATTTATAAGAAAGGTAAGCACAGATTTATCAATGCAGGTGCACATACTATTCATAAGAGGGTGACAAGACAGACAACCATAGAATGGAGTGTTCAGGAAGCTTCACGGCCAGCTCAGGGGCTAAAACACTAGATACTGATAATTAGGATGATGATGATGATGATGATGATGATGATGATGATGATGATGATGATTATGATGATGATTATGATGATGATGATGATGATAAGAAGGATAATAAGCACATATCTAACAGAAAAAGCGCAAGAAAACACGTTAATCATGACAGATCATCCTCATTGCACAACCATTCAGTCCATAAGTGCTCGGATCCCCTCCTCAGTAAATCCCGCAGCGTGTAGCAACTGACGACGCCAGTTCTGTGTTGGTGCATTAATCTTCTTTGGCTTTCCGCGTAGTGTTCTTGTTTGGCCACACCTCTTTTAGTTTGCTGTTCTCGCAGTCTGACCATGATTGCAGATTCACAGTCATCACTTGGTTCTTACTTCTTGTAAAGCATTCAGAATGTTAGCCTAGTCCATGGCTCGCCAGCCTTCCACAGTAGCCTTGCCTGCAAGCTTGTCAGCCAGCGCATTTCCTCGTACACCCGCATGCCCTGGCACGAAAATGAAACTAATCTTTGCCAGCCGAGACCGCTCCAGAGACAGCAGCCACTCTCTTCGAATCCACCCCATCTTTATCTGCTTGAGCATGCTCATTGAGTCACTAAGGAAACATGCCCTAGAGCAGTATTACTCAACCGGTGGGGTTCCTCCCCCCCCCCCCTAGGGGGGGGGGGGAATTTTAGGATTTCCGGGGGGTGGGGATTGAGATTATTTCAAGATCGCGTTAATGCAAGAACCGATTACTTGATATTGTTTTTCCCTTCATATTGTACGGTTCTGTACGCCTCACCCTTCTAAAATTCATTTTATAAAGTAATTAGACCCACAAATGGCGTTTTATGTGGACGTCTAGGCTTGTCTTAGTATGTGCTATTAAATTTAGCTTCCATTATTACTTTTACTGTGTAGGGGCGGGATTTCTAGGTAGGAAATATGAAAGGGGGAATGACGTTTTGAAAATATGGTGAAGGGGGGCACAGGCCAAAAAAGGTTGAGAACCACTGCCCTAGTGAATGTCTGTGTCTCGAACCATGATATTGCATATTTAATTGAATGCATACAATGATAAAACAGAATACATACTTATGATGATGTTGTGTGCCCATCAACTACCAGCACTAGACTACATCAAACAGGATCTACTACAAGTGCAAGGGGACGCCCGAGAAGAAAATGGATTTACGACATCAAAGACATTGTACAATCACTCGGAATGACACTATCATGTGCCACCCTTCGAGCGCTGGAACGTCAACTATTCCTCCCCTACGACGCTTGACGACAAAAGTGGAAGACGATAATGGTGTGTGTGTGTGTGTGTGTGTGTGTGTTTGTTTGTGTGTGTGCGGTGCGTGTGCGCTTGAGTGCGTGTGCGTGCGCAAGAGGGAATGGAGTGAACGAAGTGCTATGTGACCACGTTGCGCAATCACATCCTACCAAGAAACCGTCAGTATGTCTGTTATTTATAATTTTTCATAGTTGTCTCAGCACAGCGTGCACATAATTAAAATATTTAACACCGCACAGAAACAACACCCTTCTCCTTTTTGTATTTCTTCTTTCACCATATCATCCCCCCCCCCCCCCACCCCCTCATTCTTACTCCGAAATATGAACAACAAATGCTATTACCGAGCCGACATCCCGCTAAATCCCCCGTCTCTTTGATCAGACAAGAAAAATATTCAGTAACATTGAATGAGATGACCTGACTTTCCTTGGACAGGCCAAAAGAAAACAGGAGAGGTTGGGTATAATGTAGGAGATTTAATCTTGCACGCTATCAATCCCTTCAGATAAAGGGAACTCATCTGTTGAGAGATTAACACTCGATTCATATGTGGTTTTCCCCGTTCAAGGTAATCTTAGAGCCCGGGGAATGTTAATCATCTGTACTTTGAGAAAATGTATGAAAACAGACCACATCGTCGGATGAGACAAGGATGAATAAAACAATATTAACGGCCATAGAAAAAGGGAGATAATATTCGAATCAAACAATATTAACGGCCATAGAAAAGGGAGATAATATTCGAAGGTGGGACAAATCTGTGGCGAAGTGGTCAAGCCGTTTGACTCGTGCTCCGAAGGTTGTGGGTTCGATTCCGGGCCGCACCCTTCGGTTTACGAGTTAAATGTTTCGGAGACTCCTGTGGGTCGTCACTAAAAGCTACGGAGTTCGTGCTTTGTGCGGTGCTTTCCGCGCTGCAGAAAGGGACTGAGCCATATGGGATAATAACCCGGTGCGATGAAGTCGACCCTGTCGACTTTTAAGCGACTTTTTTTTTAAGAGTTGAAAAATATTTGCTTCAGTCCTTGCAAACACATTCTTGTATGTAGCTAGCCAAGAAAAAAATCACTTCTTTTGGCTAAGATCAAAGTGTACTTGATCTAGCCAGCGCCAGCAACAGTGGCGGTCATCCGAATGACACACAGTGACTTGGAACCTAATGGGGGAGGCTCTAGCCCCTAGGGAACCGCGAGCCCTTAAAAATAATAACAATTATATATATATATATATATATATATATATATATATATATATATATATATATATATATATATATATATATATATATATATATATATATATATATAATCAACTGGAAATATTGAGGGGAAGAGAGGCAGAGGCAGCCCAATAGAAATGATGCTGGACGGATTGAGACGGTGGCATGGAGGAATATCATCAGCGGAGTTGATCCAGAACACCAAAGACCGAGATCTGTGGAGAGCCATGAACGCCTACGCCAGCCGGCACGGCACTTGATGATGATTATATATATATATATATATATATATATATATATTGATTGATTGATTTGATTTTGAGAGAGAGAGAGAGAGAGAGAGAGAGAGAGAGAGAGAGAGAGAGAGAGAGAGAGAGAGAGAGAGAGAGAGAGTGAATAGAAGATTGGAACGGGGGTATGTAGACAAAAGTCTGACAATAGACCCAACAGTGGAAAAAGGGAAATTGAAGTGCGCTTGTTGATTCTACTGTCCCCCCAGAGACGACAAGCGACACATGGTCGAGACAAGAACACTGTGCTGATCCACGATTCCGGTGATCGAGTGAAATAGCGAATCATGACCGCCCACGCTTACCGGCATGGCACATGATGCATTGGAGGGTATTGCAGAACATTTAAAGAAGAGAAATGATTGGTTGGTTTCAATGTGGTATAAATGTTACACAGAAAAGGTAATTGCTGGGGAACACTTAAGCCATTGAAATAGCATGAGACAATAATTAACATGTATTGATATGCGCTCACAGAAGTAGATATTTGTGGACACACTAGAATAATATAATAATTAAAAGCTTCAATATCCTCTTCTTGGTCTGTTCTACATATCTAGACTGACGCCTTGACGTCTATTCGCTTTTCAAATTGCTCATTCAGTATCGCGTCCTGTGCCCTTTATAGGCTCAGTTATCTAAAAGTAATGTTAACAATCTACTTTAGTGAGCTTATCTGGCTTCTCTCTTTTATGGTCTCTATCTGTCGTTGACCCCTTAGTGACCGCTCATATGTTGACCCCAACATAGAATATATCAGTTAAAATGAAGGATCAACTTACTGGAAACATTGATTATCAACGTACACATGACACGTGGTCAGTGAAGTATGAACTACAAGTAGAAATGCACGATTCATTGAATGCTTGCAGTTCATAGGTAATTATTTCAGCCATTCCCCGAATGTCGTAAGATACTTATTTTAAGTTACATTTAAATATTAAGCTTGATACTAGCTTTAATTCCTGTTGACTGTCACAAATTTCCTAACGCTAAGGCTGCTACTGGAGAGATAATATACATACAGACCACCTATAAGCACTTGGAATCAGCGACTGGCAAGAGAAGGTCAACCAGAGAGACGAATGGAGACGTCTTGTATCTGCAGCACAGAACCTCAATGGCTCGAAATGCTGAAGAAGAAGAAGAAGAAGAAGAAGAAGAAGAAGAAGAAGAAGAAGAAGAAGAAGAAGAAGAAGAAGAAGAAGAAGAAAAGAAGAAGAGGAAGAAGAAGAAGGCTACTACTACGCTTGCCTTTTGTATTCTTATCTCTTAGCAAGAGATATGCGAAATGCAATCATATGGGCATGGGTCAAGATCAAATGAGCTGTCCCTAACTATATTTACTGTAAACGATCGAGAAATCAAGTAGCAGGTATTGATCCGTGTGACGTGTGGCCAAGCCTATTGCTCCTATTATCTTAACTGTAACTATTATATCGCAAGCATTCGCCTCTAGAATTGTGTTATACATTAATTTGTAGATACGAGAGATTTAATGTTATCAGCAGTAGTTTGGTAGAGTAATCTGAACTTGTATTTCTGGTTTGGAATGAAACCACAGGCGAATCGATCATATCCCCCATCAGGGGCAATTTTATACGATCGTCTGATTGACCAGTCAACAACAGTTTCGCCACCTCATTTGCAGAGATCAACTTTTAGCGCCTTCCGGCTAATTGTGTTCATTGTCGAATCAAAGTCTTCCTTACCAGAGGAGGTCAGAACCGTGTGGGCTTGATCTGGAGTGTGTGTGCGCGCTTAAGCGACCGGCACGCCAATGAGTCAAACTCACCAGTTAGTCTTCCTGGTTTCTTCCACCCAATCCACCAAGCATATAACCAAACAACAAACCACCTAGCTAGACAAACATACATAAAACCAACCGCCCAACGATCCAAGCAACCAACTAAAGATCCAAGCAACCAACTAATGATCCAACCTACCAACTAACGAATAAATGACATAACCAAATTTCCAATAATCACCCACCTACCCAGCAAATCAATCACCCAACCAATCACCCAACCAACCACTACACTAACCAACGAATCAATCTCCTAGCAAACTAACCAACCAATTAACCAACCACCAAAAAACCCGACTAACCAATCAACAACAAAACAAACAAACACAAACAAAAACAAAAAGAAAACACACATACCGCCCAATCAACCATGAAATCACCCACCTAATAAACCACATAAGTAACCAACCAACCAAAACAAAATAAATCAACCCAATCAACCAACAAGTTAACCGCCTGATAAACCACCCAACCAACCCACCACCCAACTGCCCAACTAACTAACCACCAACCGGACAACCAATCTATCATCATGATAGTAACCAACCAACCAAAAACCAAATAAACAAATCCACCAAAAACATAAGTAACCAACCAACCAAAACAAAATAAACAAATCCACCCAATCAACCAACAAATCAACCGCCTGATAAACCATCCAACCAACCCACCAGCCAACTGCCCAACTAACTAACCACCAACCGGCGAACCAATCTATCATCATGATAGTAACCAACCAACCAAAAACCAAATAAACAAATCCACCAAAAACATAAGTAACCAACCAACCAAAACAAAATAAACAAATCCACCCAATCAACCAACAAATCAACCGCCTGATAAACCATCCAACCAACCCATCAGCCAACTGCCCAACTAACTAACCACCAACCGGCGAACCAGTCTATCATCATGAGTATTGAACTGGAGCGTGTTACCAATCAAAATCTTCACACGGCAATAGGTAGACACTACCAAACGGAATGCCAGCCAGCTGTGCAGCACCGGAAAACATAACACATCACATGTACATCTACCCGGGGTCGCTCCATGAATACTAGAGTGTCTTATCCTGAGAGTATGGGAGTAACATGCTTTACAGGTCACCAAGTTAGAGAACCGAAACTGCTTTTTACGATCGGATAAATTATTTCCATTACGACATCCTACCTACCTACCTACCTACCTACCTACCTACCTACCAGCCTTTCTAACTACCTACCTATCAACCTAAAAGCCTTTCTAACTACCTACCTACCTGTCTGTCTTACTGACTACATACGTACCTATCTGACTAAGTACCTATCTGCCAGAATACGTACCTGCCTATCTGTCTCCCACTCAACCTACCTACCTCCCTACCTACTGCCAGCCTGTATGCCTATCTACCTATCTATCTACTTACCTCCCAAACACACGCGCGGGCGCATAAATAACATACACAGTCACCGTCTGGCCACAGTCAAACACCGCACACTTCTATACGAGTAGACATACTGTTATATCTACCTACACTCTATTTACCACAATCTATAGAGTTACCTGAGGGGGGCCACTTCTCCTTAATCCTATTTATATTTGAATCTCGTGGTCTAATCTTCTGTATAACTAACCCAGCAATATAACGAGCCCAAGGACGAAACAGGGAATGAAAGAGTGGGAACGACAACCCATCCACTAGAAACCCTTTATTATTGACAAGGGAGAGCATGAAGGGGGAGAAGGTCACATTTTATTGTGACACATTGAGTCGGCAAGAAGAGGGTGTTCCATATTTATCTTACTTAATCCACATGACGTCTTTACATCGCAAACAGTTTCAATGCATTTACTTTTGCCTTTGAAACTCGTACTTAACAGGCGTAAAAATGTCTGAAAATTGGAATAATTCAAAGCGATAGTTCCGAAGGTTATTATAAGTTTGACATCTTCAACATCGCATATCTTGAATTGATCACCCAATGGTGACTTTATGATCAAGTTATCATTAGAGCACATTACTTTATTCAACTGTTTCAGATGAATCTGTGCAGTTTGAAATTGGCTGTACATGCATGTTTGAGAAGTGTGCTATCTACGAATAAAGTTGATGCTACAATTAATACTGCTTCAATCAAACAGATGCTGAGTCGCTGTGGCGCAGTGGTCAGCGTACTAATCTGTCGCCCTGGTGGTCACGTGTTTCAATTCCCCATCGATGATGGAGTATTTTTTATTTTATTACTTGACGATTTTTAGGGTATGTAGTCGCATGCACTTCATGTCACCAAATTAAACCCCCCCCCCCCCCCCCCCCCCAAAAAAAAAAAAAAAAAAAAAAAAAATTAAAACTGCTTTGTACAGTCAGGTAAATGCTCTCATTTTTGACATCCTACCTACGTACCTACTTGCCAAAATAACTACCTACCTACCGACCTATATACTTACCTAAACAGCTACCTAAACAGCTACCTACCAACCTATCTGCCTCCCTACCCGCCTTAACAGCTACCTACATGTCTACGTGCAAATTAACATTTCTAAAACAAAATCTATGTTCACACTCTAAACTCGCAGAGAACTCTTCAGCTGCACGTTGGTAGCAAACCTGTAGAGAGTGTAACCGAGCACAAAGCACTGGGTCTTATCATTGATCAAAATCTAACCTTTAATTCCCATGTTCATGCTCTCGTTAAACAAATAGCCAAAAAGTAAACCAACTTGCGAAAATTAAAAATGTCCTTGACGAAAACACAAGAAAGATATTCTATACTTCTCACATACAAACACATATTGATTATTGCTCCACAATCTGCGATGGGTGCTCCAAATCAATAACAAAACGCCTTCATTCACTCCAGAAAAGGGCAGCGCGTTTAATTAATGGTGAACAACCACGTGTGACTTATCCAATCAAATCAGAAGTATTCAATAAATATATAAAATGAAATAATAATAACATAACAAATAAGTACAAAAGGACAACACAGAACGGCCGACGTTTCGATTCTAAGAATCTTTGTCAAGGACAAGACAACACAAATAGATTTTATTATTTCATTTTATTTATTTATTGAATACTTCTAATTAATTGTGAAATGCTTACAAGCAATTCTAACCTACATAAACGTCTTCAGTTACTGCTACCCCACAAACGATTACTTTTTAATAAGGCTAAACTAACTCATAAATTCCTATTTCAAAATGCTCCAAGCTACCTTTGGCCATTGTTTAAATATAACGCAAGACATAGCGAACGACTAAACATACTTAATGTCCCTAAACCTAGGATAGACTTATATAAGACAAGCTTAGGATACTCTGCAGCTCAGTTGTGGAACAATCTTCCACAAGAAATAAAAGACACCACCAATCATTACAAATAGAGTTGCAACCTGTTTGAACACTATCTCAGTACAGGCTACATACCCCCCCCCCCCCCCCCCCCCCGCAAAAAAAAAAGAAAAAAAGAAGAAAGAAAACGAAAAGAAAAGAAAACTATAATGGAAAATTATCTCAAACGACAACTAACCAATAAACATTCTCATATGTATGGTACGTTACACCTTCCTTAGGTATGTATAATGCCCATGTGAAACATTGCCTCCGTGAGTCAAGTATTAATGATTATTTTTCATGCGTTTTAATGCGTATTGTTCTTGTGTGTCTAAGATTAGCTTCATAAGTGATGTTGAATGAAATAATGTATGAGAGGAAATAGAGAAGAAGGGCAGAATGTTAGACGGGCCTGCGTGCCCAGTTCTTAATCCTTTGAAAATAAAGTTTGTTCACTCGTTCGTTCTGCATAACTACCTTCCTACATGCCTGTCTAACTACCTCTCTTGTTACATACCTACCTACTTAGCTACCTGCCAGTCAACTTACCTAACTACCTACCTATACACCTAGCTATCAGTTTGTCTCTCTGCCTGACTGTCAGTCTGTCTGCCTATCTGTAACTCACACCACATACATATACAAACACCCCCACACACACATAGATAACACACACACACACTCGCACACATATAAGGTACATCACCGTTTGGTCACATTCAAACACTGCACATATCTATCTATACGAGTGTACATACATGCTGCTTACATCTATCTACACTCTATTTACCACAATCTATAGTTACCTGAGGGGGCCACTTCTTCTTAATCCTTTTTATATTCGAGCCTCGCGGCCTAATCTTCTGTATAACTAACCTAGCAATATAACGAGATGAAGGACGAGACATTAAATAGTGAGAGAGCAAGAACGACAACTCATCCCCTAGAAATCCTTTCCTATTGACAAGGGAGAGCATGACGGAGATGTTAGTCACATTATATTATGACACAATGAGTCGGCAAGCGGAGGGCGTTCCGTATTTGTCTTCTTTACTCCACATGAAGTCTTTACATCGCAAACAGTTTTAATGCATTTACATTTGCCTTTGAAACTGCACTTACAGACATAAAAGAGTCAGAACATTTTAATAATTCAAAGCGATAGTTCCCAAGGTTATTCAAGCTTCAAGAACATCTCATATACTGAGTTGAACACCCATTGGAGACTTTATGAAGTTTATCATAAGAATACATTACTATGTTCAGCTGTTTAATATGAATCTGTGCAGTTTAAAATTAGCTGTTCAAGTGTGGTTGCGAGATGTACTTTCTACAGAATAAAGTTGCTTCTTCTCATTATAATTCTGAGTAGAAGCTTAGTGACATGGTTTATGAGGTTAACTCTACGAAAATCTTCGCATTTGCTTGCTCTCGGTCTTTTTGGTATAGCTATAAATACAGATTTCAGCATATCGTTCGGTAATTATCCACTGCTGTAAATATCATTCAGCATTTTGGTTAATATATCTACTTCAAATTCTCCCAATATTTCTAATTCTTCTACTTTGATTTCATCTGGCCCAGCTGTTGTTCCTTTCTTCATATGTTTCATAGCGTCAGCAACTTCTTATTTTAGAATAGGTGGGCCCCGAATGCTGTGATGTCGGTTCTTAAATCAATCAATCAATCAATCCCCTTCTCCATAATTTAATTCTCTTATATACTCATTCCACCTCTTCATTATAGCACCTTCCTCCAATAATATCTTTCCTGCTTTTGATTTCAAACACCCTGTATTTATTCTTATTTTCTTTCCCGTGAGTCCACTGATTTGTCTGTGCATATTCTATGTATCTTTAATAGAATTTAATTCAATTGCTTTGCATTGCTCATTTAAGTAACTTTATTTTGCCTTCAAACATTTATCTTTTATTTCTTTATTTATCTTAGCATATTCCTTTTTGTCATTTTTATTCTGTTTCCTTTTGTCCGTCAGCATTAAGATTTCTTCATTCATCAATGTTTTCTTAGCTTTTTGGCTTCTCTCCGGTAATATTTCTTTGCTAGTTTGATGAATGGAGTCCCTTAACATTTCCCATTGTTCATTTATACTCTGTATTTTAGCTGTTGCATTGTACCTATTTTTCACAGTCACCCTGTATTGTTATTGAATTTCTTTATCTGCTTTCAGAACCTATTTATTAAGTCTCAAGTTCTTAACCACCCCTGCCCCCCCCCACCTCTCTCTCTCTCTCTCTCTCTCTCTCTCTCTCTCTCTCTCTCTCTCTCTCTCTCTCTCTCTCTCTCTCTCTTTAATCTTACTTTTATTTATCCACATAGTGGTGCATGATCAGTATTACAGTCATCACTAGGCATTGTCTTTACATTAATTAACGCATTTCTAAATCTTTTATTAATAAGTATGTAGTCAATTTGGTTGCGTATTTTCATATCAGGGCTTTTTCATGTGTATAGTCGTCTTTTATGGTGTTTAAACCATGTGTTTCAATTATCATATCATTAATATTTGCCAATTCTATTAGTTTCTCTCCTCTTTCATTTCTTGTACCTTAACCATAATTCCCTATTATATCTTCTATTTTTTTCCCCTTTCCTACTTTTGCATTAAAATCTCCTAGGATGATTGTTATTTCTTGTGAACCAATTTGAGCTATCACCCTTTCTACTTTATCGTAAAAATGTTATTTCTTCATCACTACTGCTTTGTTGATGGTGCATATGCTTGTATAATATTGATATCTTTTTGTTTGCCTTAGATTTTGACCATTATAACTCTATCTGAAATACACCAGTATCCATTAATTGATTTGGCTACTTTTTCAACACCGTTTTCATGTGTATCCCCTCCAGAATAAATTATTGTGTGTTTGTCGGTTATAATTTTGCCAGATCAACTTCCATCTCATCCCACTTGTGTCTAGTATATTCATGTTCATGCTTTCCATTTTCTTAGAACATTGTTTAACTTTCCCAGCTCATTTAATGTCCTAACATTCCATGTTCCTACTCTAAATGTATTTAGTTTAGTTATGGTTTTGACATCAGTAGCTGGATGACGGTCTGGTGTCACCTGTGGCTCATGACTGTCCCTACCGGACGAGGATGTCCTAAGACAGCTATTAACGTCGTTCACTAACCCTGAAATATGTTTTGCCATGAAGTCTTGGGAAGATAATGTGGTGGTTTCTTCTTGCCTTCCACAACCACATGGTGGTCTTTTAACTCTGCTTTTGACAGCCATCAGTCAGGATCACTGATTGCTCTGATCTGCTCAGCTGCAGAGTTGTCCACTTATTCCGGTGGATACTCGGTCCCCAGAGCTGCGTTAGCCACACCGTGGTATGTTTCCATCCTCTACCATGGGGAGGTGCAGTTGGGATTTTCCCTTGCTAAAGTTGTGGTCTATGACCAACACTCTCCAGTACTTTTAGAGTTGAAAGGCAACTAAGAAATGAAATTGCAACCCCACTTCAGAAATCCGACGTCTAGAATATGTCACTACTATATACTACTTCTACTACTACTACTACTACTACTACTACTACTACTACTACTACTACTACTACTACTACTACTACTACTGCTACTGCTGCTGCTGCTGCTTCTACTATTACTACTACTATTATTATTACTACTACTACTACTACTATTACTCCTACTACTCTACTGTTACAACAACAACAACAACAACAACAACAACAACAACTACTACAGTCCATTATACTCAGCACGAGTGCCCTAACTTGCCCAGTGTCATGGGTATAAAGCATCACACCGTTCACATTCCATCAATACCGATTGATACACAACGAGAAACATGCACGTGCCATTGTGGCATGTGCAGGATATGGGTACAGGGCCATATTTCTCTGGAGCATATTTAATCAATTTTTGGGCTCATATAAAAGCACTCAAATACTATTTTACTGAAAGATTATATGCT
Source organism: Cepaea nemoralis (assembly GCA_014155875.1). Classification (NCBI taxonomy): domain Eukaryota; kingdom Metazoa; phylum Mollusca; class Gastropoda; order Stylommatophora; family Helicidae; genus Cepaea; species Cepaea nemoralis. The sequence continues at coordinate 24,531 of JACEFZ010023849.1, forward strand.
TCTGCATTTTAGCAAAGTAGATTCACTTAGTCGCTTCACTTCAGTAGCATATATCTTAAGGGGTAGAATGAACATTTCTGGAGATACTACTCAAAGTAAAGGGTTAATTTTCGTTGTGGCTAGCATTCTTATAAGTTAGTTGCATGTTCTTCTTCTTCTTCTTCGTTCATCCGGAGTTTTTTTTTTCGGATGTGATTGCGTTGTGCCTGTTTACAGCAGAGCTGCGTTCTTGCGCCGTTAGGCCGACACATCCGACTTCTGCGGGCATTTGTTGACCGGGTTAACCTTCCCGGAGTTGCATGTTCAATACAGAACCTTGCAACACACCCATCACTTATTAGCTGTATGTAATTTACTAAGTAATGTTAGTTCAGTAGTTTGCCATTGCTTTTCGAACGGCCGACGCTTCAAACAATCTATTTTAATGCCTAGCAATCCGCTTCCAAATCTCCAGTTTTTGATTTGGAACCCTGACTCAGTGTGTCGGGAACTTGTGGAACACAATTTCACTAGCCCATAAGCAACTGCGCAGCTTTAGCTTTCTAACAGCATATTTTCCCTTCCTAACACCTTTTATGACTTTTCTCCGTAATCTCGTATACTCTCGTCGGTAACGTGATGACGGTTCAAATCAGCAGTGGTTCGGATCGCATCGGTAACTTACGGGGTATGTGAGCCGGCCGCTCAGAAAGCAATGGCAAACTACTGAGCGTAATCTTGCCAAGAGATCAACATACAGCTGAAAGATGCTGGTGTTGACAGCTAAGTCCTGTAAAGGATATGCTAAAAAAAAACACACACCTTTTAACAAATATTACTAGGGACTTGGCATTACCTTTAGCGACATGAGATTAACTGTAGCGGCCTGACATTAACTGTAAAGGGCTAATATTGCCTGTAGCGGCCTGATATTACCTGTAGCGGCCTGATATTACCTGTAGCGACCTGACACTAACTGTAAAGGGCTAATATTGCCTGTAGCGGCCTGATATTACATGTAGCGGCCTGATATTACCTGTAGCGACCTGACACTAACTGTAAAGGGCTAATATTGCCTGTAGCGGCCTGATATTACATGTAGCGGCCTGATATTACCTGTAGCGACCTGACACTAAATGTAAAGGGCTAATATTGCCTGTAGCGGCCTGACATTAACTGTAGCGACCTGATATTGACTGTAGCGACCTGCCAGTACTTTTCTCCTAGGAGCCTACATAATCTTCTTAACCTGGCTTAGGTCGTACTCACTTTAGTAGAAACCCACTGCTCTTGAAGGTTCTATTTGCTTTCAGTGTTAGGTTCGTTAACGAAGTTTTAAAAACGCAATTAAAGAAGCATAATGCAATCTGAAGCAAGACTCAAGTTGCGAATTGGTTTAATATTTACCTACTAGTTTGGACGTCCCAGATTCGAAAACATGTTAGATGTATTTTTGCTATTATTCCAGCGAAAGGGCAATCGGAACAGATAACCTAATACGTCATACAAAAAAAAAAAAAATCACATTCCTTGTCATTTCTGGATAAAACTTCGGCTCACGGAGACATACTTCGACTCTCGGAGACACACTTCGGCTGACGGAGACACATTTCGGCTCACGGAAATACGCTTCGGCTCACGGAGATAACTTCGGCTCACGGAGGCACATTTCGGCTCTCGGAGACACACCGGTTCACGGAGTAAACTTCGGCTCACGGAGATAACTTCGGCTCACGGAGATAACTTCGGCTCACGGAGGCACATTTCGGCTCTCGGAGACACACTTCGGCTCACGGAGTAAACTTCGGCTCACGGAGATAATTTCGGCTCACGGAGGTAACTTCGGCTCACGGATATAACTTCGGCTCACGGAGATAACTTCGGCTCTCGGAGATAATTTCGGCTCACGGAGATAATTTCGGCTCACGGAGATAACTTCGGCTCACGGAGATAACTTCGGCTCACGGAGATAACTTCGGCTCACGGAGATAATTTCGGCTCACGGAGATAATTTCGGCTCACGGAGATAACTTCGGCTCACGGAGATAACTTCGGCTCACGGAGATAATTTCGGCTCACGGAGATAACTTCGGCTCACGGAGATAACTTCGGCTCACGGAGATAACTTCGGCTCTCGGAGATAACTTCGGCTCACGGAGATAACTTCGGCTCACGGAGATAACTTCGGCTCACGGAGATAACTTCGGCTCACGGAGATAACTTCGGCTCACGGAGATAACTTCGGCTCACGGAAACACACTTCGATTCACGGATACAACTTCGGCTCACGGAGGCACACTTCAGCTTACGGAGACACATTTCGGTTCTCGGAGACACACTTCGGCTCTATGGGACACACTTCGGCTCATGGAGACACATTTCGGCTCACGGAGGTACACTTCGACTCACGGAGGCACACTTCGGCATAAAGCTGTGTGCCGGAAGACACGGAGAAGGAGGATTTCAGTAAACCAAAGCATAGTGTGAACGTTATGCCAAAATTATAACACACGCCAATTACCTCACAGTGTACAAACGATAGACAGAATGTAGTAATGAAGAAGAAAATAACTACTATACAAACCGCTATGTTCCTGCTAACAAGTGCTCTGTAAAGTTAATCTTTAGAGGCGTCAAGTCTGAATATGCGATTCTCCCAGATTGTTGAAGTGAACATAGCTGGACCAACGTTAACCTGGGAAGTTCGACTGAATGAATCTAGCCAAGCGAACGACCACTAACCCGATTAATGAATGTATGTGGGTTCTCCCGTGACTTTGCCCCAGGTCTCATCCTTCGCTCCACTTCACACAGTGTCGCGAGACGAGGCGTTCGTGTGGCCAATAGGCGATTGCGCGTGCAGGAATATTTATATTGAGAGGCGGAGCTTTGATGGCAGAAGAGAAATAAACATGAGTATTATCTGTCGCCGGTGAAGTGGCCATATATTAGCATCAATGTTCCTGAGGGGAGCATGTTGTCGCTTTATTATTCTTCACTTCTCAATTGAAGGGACGGAAAAGGGGGCATCCTGTCAGATTTGGAAACTCCCTTACTGCCTAAATAAAATATACCCGAAGACACAAACAATTTATGCATACTGCGGAATTCACACAACATAAAGTAAAATAACTAGATAAATCCTTCAAGCTGAAATATACACGTGTTCGTACAGTAATGTCAATTGTATTAATTCTGCAGTATGTACCTGACGAGATGCAGCGAAATATGCCAGGCCTTAAATCGTGCAATCTATTGTTTGTGTCTTCGTTATTCAAATTCACTTCGAGAAAACATTGTTTTGATTTTCAGAAATTTATGCATAGTTTATTGCCAGGCATATTTCGCTGTATCTCGCCAGGCCGAGATAAACCAAGATTTAAACCGAGATAAACAAAACATATATTTAAATGTTACCACTGTAGTTTTAAAGAGATCATCATGTGTTTATTGCTTACATAATTGTTTACATTTTTGCTTTATTTATTACACAACGGCTTTCGACAAAGTGAGACATGTCATCGAGATGAAGATGCTTACAGATCTACAAACTGATGGGAAATACCTCAGACTTGTAAAATGCATATATTTGAAACAACAAAATACAATAAAGATTGGTATCAGCCTATAAAGAGGAGTGTGCAACCGTGATGCGTAATGTTTCCAAATCTTTTGTTTTCTTCCAAATACGGTGCAAATAAGTTTAGAAATTTAAAAGAAATCAGACCAGCCAACATGATGAAGACGCTTACAGATCTACAAATTGATGGGAAAGACCTCAGACTTGTAAAATGCATATATTGGAAACAGCAAGCTGCCATAAAGATTGACAATGAAGTAGGTCAAAATCAGCCTATTAGGGATTTGTAATGACTCCAGATCTTGTCTCCCTATACGGTGAAAATATGTTTATGAATTTAGAAGATATGAGAAGACTGCCAGAGTAATTAGCAACGATTGTCTGAAACAGGCTAATGAAACTAGAACATTAAATGCAACAATAAGAAAGAGACAAACAGCTTTCTTCGGTCATGTGATGAGAAGAGAGGCATTGGAGAACATAGTGACAACTGGAAAGATCGAGGGGAAGAGAGGCAGAGGCAGTTTAGTTTAGTTTAGTCGATGGATCAACATCATGGCACACGGGTGTAACCCATAAGTGCTCCGTTCTTCTCCTAACTCAAACCTGAGTCTGGAGAATCTCAGCTCAGTGCACGAAATCCGTAGCACCGGCGAGGATCCTGAAACTCTTTGGGTAGATTTTTAACTCGAAATTTTGCCCGGGCAGCGGTGTTAGGCTACTCTTTTTCGATTTCCAACTGCCAAGGGATATTTTACGCGCGCAACAATACACACAGGCGTCCGATCTCACTACCCAGAGACCAGGGGAAATTTTATTACTGGAAGTTCACGTGAAATAAATCCCGGTCCTCACCGGGGCTTGAACCCGGGACCTCCAGCACTCGAGGCGGACACCATATCTCGAGACCACGCAGCCCCCCCCCCCCCCGTTCAACTCAACCAGAGGCAGAAGCAGACCAAGAGAAATGATGCTGGATGGATTGAGACGGTGGCATGGAGGAATATCATCAGCAGAGTTGATCCAGAAAACCAAAGGCCGAGACCTGTGGAGAGCCATGAACGCCTACGCCAGCTGCATGGCACTTCATAATGATGATGATGATGATGATTATGATGATGATGATGATGATGATAATGATGATGATGATGATGATGATGATGATGATGATGAGAGGAATCATAATTAGTGGCATAACATCAATAACATTAGATATGCGGATGATACAATATTGATTGCAGACAATGAGCAGTATCTGCAACATTTAGTAGACAATATTATTGTACACTGTGAATAACTAGGGTTAGAATTATATTGTAAGAAAACGGGGATTATGGTCGTCTCTAAGTAGAAAGAAATATCACAATTTACTATTAGAATGAATGAGAATATTCTTAAACTAATGAATCGGTACAACTATCTCGGAACAATCATAACATCTGAAGAGATTAGAACAAGAATCCCTAAGGCAATGGTAGCCTTTTGTAAAATGGAAAACATACTGACCAATAAAAAAATGTCAATTGCAAGGAGGAAAAAAAAAGTGTGGAAGTGCTATACAGAATCTGTACATTTTTTATGGATATGAAACGTGGACGATGTGTGGGTTCACGTAACAGTTGAATGCGACATAATTTGTTCATGCAACAGTTGAATGCGACATAATTTGTTCATGCAACAGTTGAATGCGACATAATTTGTTCATGAAACAGTTGAACTGGCTCGAGTGGGTTCATGTAACAGCTAAATGCCACAGAAAATGCAACAGAAGGAGTCCATAAATCGGGAGGGGGGGGGGGCGGGAGGGAGAGACGTATACTATCACTAGTTACCAGAGTTTCTAGCAACAATATCCAGTCCTATCCTGGGATCGACCCCGTCTCCTTCTCAGCCAGAGACGGACACCGCAACCACACGGCTACCCCATGACCACTTGAAGCGGCGTGCCGTATAAAACTCAGCGCGAAGACCCTGGCTGTCTGGAGTCACCACAAAAACACGTCCTCAATTGTCCTATATAGATTGTTTACTGGCGAAACTGCAGTCAGGCAATCAGAGGGGCCCGCGGGGAGATTTGGTGCGCCTGTGTTTAAATACCTTTCGTGCGTCGAACTTGTGTCTTAGCGACTGCGAGGGCACGCTGCAGGGGGGGAGAGTAATATAAACAGGCTGGCAGTAAACAAACAGGAGGCAGTGTGAACTGGGCAAGTGAACTTTCTCCTACAGGTGATTCGTGAGATAAGATGCTTGTCGATCTTCCTTCCAGTGGCTGTTTTTTGTTTTGTTTTTTTGTTTTAAGAGAGTGGGGAGTGTTAAGAATAGTCATTCAGGAGAGGGGCGGAGTAAACATTGTTTATATTTCTTTCTATCTGTTTGTTTTTTTCTAGCCTGCTTTCCTTTGAGTCTGTCTGTCTGTCTGTCTGTCTGTCTGTCTGTCTGTCTTTTGTCTTTATGCATTTGTCTTTCTTTGTGTCCCTATCCCCATTCTCCCCCCCCCCCATTTTGACGTCCTCCTGTCTTTCTTATTTCTGCTTGCTCTTTTTCTTTTTATTCAACCCTCGTCTTATTTAATTAATGCTTTCAATTGTTCTATATTTATGATCGCGAGTATGCCCTCTTGCCTGCCTGCTTGCCCCTTAGTTGCCTGTCTGTGTGTACAGGATGGCCCCGCTATACGTCGCTTCGGTTTACATCGTTTAACTATAACGTCGTTGTCACAATGGGACATAACTTCACTTTACGTCGCTACGTTCCGCTATAACGTCGTCACCTGTGTTGCTATGCTGTGTTAACGTCGCCATTTTACATTTTGTGCAGTGCGTTTTTCCAGGATTTTATCGTGTAATCACCCATAATTATGAGTTCAAATCGCACATTAAATGCTGATAGTGTGTCTGTTTGTAAGAGAACCAGGAAAAGTGTTACTCTTGAGGTGAAGTTAGATGTGTTACGTCGTTTTGAGGCTGGCGATTGGGCTGTTGATATTGGTAAAGTCCATGGCTTACCTCTTACCACGGTAAGGAAAATTCGTGCAGGTGCTGACACAATCAAAGAGGGTGCTAAAAACGTAACCCATTTGAGTGCTTCCAAGATCACTCGTACCAGCAGTACTCTTATGGAGAACATGGAAGCACTGTTGGCCGTCTGGATTGAAGACCAGAACCAACGGAATATGCCTGTGAGCAAGACGGCTATCCAAGAGAAAGCAACGTGTATGAAGATCTAGCTAAGAAAGCGAGTGAGAGCAGTACTATTAGTGCTGATGATACTTTTGGGGCGAGTTGTGGGTTTAATGCCTCTACATCCCAATAATTCTACCATTTTCCCTCCAACCCACCTCTATTTAGCCAATATACATATCAACAACCATCCAAATAAACATTACATAATACATTGTATTTCATTTAATCCTATGGGAAATAGTGTTTCGCTATACGTCGTTTCACTTAAAGTCGCATTTTCCAAGAACGTAACCCGGACGTTAACAGGGGCCTTAAAGTATATTTTTCTGATCATGCCTGCCTGCCTGTCTGTCAGCATGCTTGTCTGTCAGTCTGTATGTCTATATGTCTGTTTGCCCAAAATCCCACCCGCCCCGTCTGTCTGCTTGCCTGCCTGTGAATCTGTGCATGAAGTCTGGCTCACCCATTGTAGTATTACTTGCCTGCCTGTGTATCTGTGCATGAAGTCTGGCTCACCCATTGTAGTATTACTTGCTTGCCTGTGTGTCTGTGTGTGGAGTATGGCCTATTCCTTACACTATAACTTGCCTGCCTGTGTATCTATGTGTTGAGTCTGGCCTATTCATTACACTATAGCTTGCCTGCCTGTGTATCTGTGTGTAAGTCTGGCCTATTCATTACACTATAACTTGCCTGCCTGTGTATCTGTGCGTGGAGTCTGGCCTATTCATTACACTATAGCTTTCCTGCCTGTGTATCTGTGCGTGGAGTCTGACCTATTCATTACACTATAGCTTGCCTGCCTGTGTATCTGTGTGTAAGTCTGGCCTATTCATTACACTATAACTTGCCTGCCTGTGTATCTGTGCGTGGAGTCTGACCTATTCATTACACTATAACTTGCCTGCCTGTGTATCTGTGTGTAAGTCTGGCCTATTCATTACACTATAACTTGCCTGCCTGTGTATCTGTGCGTGGAGTCTGGCCTATTCATTACACTATAGCTTGCCTGTCTGTGTATCTGTGTGTAAGTCTGGCCTATTCAGTTACACTATAACTTGCCTGCCTGTGTATCTGTGTGTAAGTCTGGCCTATTCATTACACTATAGCTTGCCTGCCTGTGTATCTGTGTGTAAGTCTGGCCTATTCATTACACTATAACTTGCCTGCCCGTGTATCTGTGCGTGGAGTCTGGCCTATTCATTACACTATAGCTTGCCTGCCTGTATATCTGTGTGTAAGTCTGGCCTATTCATTACACTATAACTTGCCTGCCTGTGTATCTGTGTGTAAGTCTGGCCTATTCATTACACTATAACTTGCCTGCCCGTGTATCTGTGCGTGGAGTCTGGCCTATTCATTACACTATAACTTGCCTGCCCGTGTATCTATGTGTTGAGTCTGGCCTATTCATTACACTATAACTTGCCTGCCTGTGTATCTGTGTCTGAGGTCTGGCCTATCCATTACACTATAACTTGTAAAAAAAAATATATGCAGGATGGTTTCCATGGAACACTCACTGCGCCGGGAAATCTTGAATTTTTTCAAAAAAGAAGTCAAATGGATAAACAAACACTTGACTGGCTGATCAAACAGCATATAACAGACAAGACCACCTCTCTGACCTGAGACTGGTGATCATGTGAGATGGCTGGCCATGAGGGCCCACGCTTATCGACACGGCACATGCTGATAATGATACACAGCACGAGAGGTGGGTTAGGGATTTACCGATTTCTTGTTGACTTTGCTTCCCAGGTAATTCACGGACACTCCAGTGAGTTATCGGGGCCCTTAACAGATTCAGTGCCAAACACAATGTAGGTATGGGCCAGGCAAAAATGGATGGCGGGAAATGGGAAGTAGGGGGTGTGTCACAGTTCTGACTCAAAAGTTGTTAACATGGTAGCAGACATGTTTGTTGTATTATATATCAAACTACAGGAGGTTACTTAGGAAAAATTACTGTATTTATATTTAGACTGAGACAACATTTCGCAATGACAACATTTCGGCGATATATAAGCCCATGGCAGGTACGGGGAGTTGCTTATGACGATTAATCATCCAATGGCACTGATTTTAGTTAAGGGAAGTAAAGAATAATACTATTTTAACCTAGAACGAATATCGTAAGAGGGTTGCTGAAGAACTGGCTACTGAATCACGTAGAAAACTGTAGCTCCAAACTTTAATCAACCATGCACAAGTGTCAAGATTAGCGAAGAATATCACACCCCACCAAAGTTAAGGCAGACGCTTCTCGAAGAAGGATGACTCGATGCAGAGAAAGTGAAGAAGTTTGGATATCTGGTTTACTCTTGGCTCCCCCAGGGGAAGAGGTCTAAAAGCATTCGGAGAAGAGGGGACGGTCAGCATAGCCGAATGGATAAGATCGCTCGTTCTTAAACATCCGGTATGCTGATGCCGAGGTAGCGGGTTTAACCCCTACACCGGTCAGTTGGACTAAAATGTTCACTTCTCGTCCCCGACTTATGGACGTTAATTACAAGTACCTCAGAAGTTGGAGTGGGTTCGCCTGATCTCGAGGGGCACTGGTAATAGGGAAAGCTAATCCGCACTTAAAAATTCAGTCCAGTGCATTGTAAGTAGCAGCACAGTGTATGGACTACGCTTGACTTTAAAAAGAGCTAACGCAAAACGAGAAGATCTCCTCGGTCTGATTCTCCTTCTCCTCCTCCTTCTTCTTTGTGTTCTTCTTTTTCTTCTTCTACTTCTTAAGCAATTATAGCCTGCCCTGACAAGCAGTATAAAATGTATTATCACCAATCTCACTATACTGTGGTATAGTATACACAAACCCCGGGAATGTTAACCCGGTCAAGAAATGCCCGCAGAAGTCGGATGTGTCGGCCTTAAAGCGCAAGAACGCATCTCTGCTGTAAACAGGCACAGCACAATCACGTTCGAAACAGCTTTCCGGATGAACGCAGAAGAAGAGGATGAAGTATACACAAAGGCTTAATTCTTTAAACAACAATAACAATATCTATCACGAGTTTACCGCAACCGTGTGTTTTGCGATGCAGTTAATATTGATATATATGTGCGTAATTTTGTGTTGAGTTAGCTTTGTTTTCCTTCTTTATTAATGATTAAAACTATGGTTGGCAGTTTGGCAACGTTTTCTTTTAGACATAAAATTCTCATTTGATGTTAATTTCTATTTGCCTGCCACCCTCGGTTGCAAGGTTACCCGAAGCTGAAAAGAAACTGTTGCAAATCAACGAGATTTATTAGTTTTGTTAGCTGCAAATATTTTTTATTTACCTGCGCAAACTCCACGTGTCAGTTTTAGGTATAACCCATCTCTTGTGGGAGTTAGTCGATATTTTCTTCCGTAAAGTAAATGTTTCGATCATGTTATGGCGCAGTAATGAAAACGCAATTTTTAATTTTTATCTACAATGTTAAATCGAACTTAGGATTTTTAACTCCAATATTAAATCGGTATTATTGTAAAGCTTGTCCACGTCAGATTTCCAAGGTTCGTGCCGGAACACGATCATCCTTGCCAATGGGGGGTTGTGCTCAATCTTCAAACATTAATCCCGAAACAACCAAATAAACCAATTACTGTGAGGGCCAGAAACACAACACGGAGAATAACTAAACGATTTACTAATAAACTGGAAATATTCACTAATTGGTGCTTGTGCAAAATAGTGGGAATAAAATGGTAGGACAGAATTACCAATGTAAAGC
>JACEFZ010023849.1:40000-48104 GCA_014155875.1 Cepaea nemoralis
GACAGATCATCCTCATTGCACATCGAACCATTCAGTCCATAAGTGCTCGGATCCCCTCCTCAGCAAATCCCGCAACGTGTAGCGGCTAACGACGCCAGTTCTGTGTTGGTTTATCAATCTTCTTTGGCTTCCTGCGTAGTGTTCTTGTTTGGCCACCCCTCTTTTAATTTGCTGCTCTCGCAGTCTGGCCATTGTTGTAGATTCACAGTCATCACTTGGTTCTCGCAAAAGTCTTACTTCTCGTAGAGCATTCAGAATATCAGCCTGGTCCATGGCGCGTCCGCCCTCCACAGTAGCCTCACCTGCGAGCTTGTCAGCCCGCTCATTTCCTTGTACTCCCGCATGCCCTGGCACGAAGATGAAACTAATCTTTGCCAGCCGAGACCGCTCCAGAGGCAGCAACCATTCTCTTCGGATCGACCCCTCCTCTATCCTCTTGATCATGTTCTTTGAGGCGCTAAGGAAACAAGCCCTAGTGAATGTCTGTGTCTCGAGCCATGTTATTGCTTTACTTACTGCCATGACTTCCATGGTCAGGCTACTTGTGGTTTCAGTGAAAGCATCCGAGTCCTCCTTCACAATTCTCCCTCCGGCCCGAGCTGTAAAGGCCCATGAGCTTCTCACATGTCGGACGACCGACCCATCTGTGTAGATGACCGCGTCACCATCTAGCGAATTCTCGAAAATCAACGCTTGTACTTCAGCCTCAACAGCAGCCGGATTTTCTTGTCTGCATTTTCTATCTAGTTGGATGCAAACTGAAAAGGATGTGCAGAAGTCTGTTGGCACTTGCACCCACTCCTCGCCAGATTCTAAGTCCTCAAGTGAACACACCTGTTGAAGAATGTCTTCGGCTTGACCCATCCACCACCGTCCTCTTTTTAACCTGCTGCCCTTCACCTTCCTAATTTCACTATGCAGTGGATGTTGTGTGTTTGCGTTAATTCTGAGGTAGGCGCGTGCCCTGCAACCTTGTATTCTCTCTTCAATGGTTGGAAAATCAAGAAGGTAGCGCATCGCCCTGCATGCTGTATCTCTTGTACATCCAAGAATAATGCGCATAGCTTCATTCTGTATCCTTTCCATCCTTTCTATCTGCTTATGGCTGAGAGTCAGGATTGCCATTGCATACTCCAAACAGACATGACCAGCCCTCGTACAGAAGACATAGATGGCGCTGCTCACAGTTTGCTGCCGCCATCACCCGCATCGCTGCCAAACCCCGCTTGGCCTTTGTTATCGCCTGGTCTATGTGCACATTATAAGCAAGGCTTCGATCAAACCGTATCCCCAGGTAATTTATTTCCTGCGTTCTTTCCACCGTCTCTGAACACAGCATTACAGTTGGTGTTGGATTGTTGACCATTGCCCCAGCTTCATCACACCAAGTACTTATGCGATTGAGTTCGGTTTGTAGTTCCACAGCAACCTCCTCTCTATCCTTACCCTGACGATACACTATATATAGACCTGAATGAACGAGTGGATTGTTAGTCTTTATCATACTTAGGGAAACGAAGAATGTAGTCGGAGAAGCCTCTCCCGACCCCCCTAGGGATATTATCAGTGTAGTTCCCTATCAGTTACGCCAACAACCACAATTCTGCGCCTCAGAGCCGGATACAATAGATTATGCAACCACATGAACCACATGTATAAAAAATTAAAGTTTGGTGACTCAGTCGTATGTACATGTAGTTTGGCGCCGCAGACAGACGAATCAGAATCAGAAACTCCAAGGCAAAAATATGACATATCCAGGCAAACCTTCTGACCTAGAGAAACAACAGTGAAAGATAAACTCCGTGTACTACTAAGTGAACTAATAATGACATTTAAATCAATACAAGTCCCATCATTGCAGTTATAGACAAATTTCAAGCGAACAAAAGAAATCAAATCAAATCAAATCAAATCAACTTTATTAGGGTCACAAATTGGGCGCGCAGGCCCGTCTTACATTCGGCCCTTCCAATCACTCGTCTTTCGTTCATCAAGAGCATTATACATTTACATAGGAAGAAAAATAAACATTGTGAAATGAATGTTGTAAACATAAACAAGGCTAAACATGGAGAAAAATGTGTACATAAAAAGTATGTGACGTAAAAGTAGTGATGCCAGCGCGTCCCACACACACACACACACACACACACACACACACACACACACACACACACACACACACACACACACTCTCTCTCTCTCTTTCATTCACTCTCACTCTCACTCATTCACTCACACACACACACTCTCACTCATTCACTCTCACTCATTCACTCACACACACACACTCTCACTCATTCACTCTCACTCATTCACTCACACACACACACTCTCACTCATTCACTCTCACTCATTCACTCACACACACACACTCTCACTCATTCACTCACACACACACACACTCTCACTCATTCACTCTCACTCATTCACTCTCCCGCTCACTCATTCACTCTCCCGTTCACTCATTCACTCTCCCGCTCACTCATTCACTCTCCCGCTCACTCATTCACTCTCCCGCTCACTCATTCGCTCTCACGCTCACTCATTTGTCTCTCCCGCTCACTCATTCACTCTCCCGCTCACTCATTCACTCTCCCGCTCACTCATTCACTCTCCCGTTCAATCATTCACTCTCCCGCTCACTCATTCACTCTCACTCATTCACTGTCCCGCTCACTCATTCACTCTGCCGCTCACTCATTCACTCTCACGCTCACTCATTCACTCTCACGCTCAATCATTCACTCTCCCGCTCACTGATTCACTCTCCCGCTCACTGATTCACTCTCACGCTCACTCATTCACTCTCACGCTCACTCATTCCTTCTCACGCTCACTCATTCACCCTCACTCATTCACTCTCACGCTCACTCAATCACTCTCACGCTCACTCATTCACTCTCACGCTCACTCATTCACTCTCACGCTCAATCATTCACTCTCCCGCTCACACATTCACTCTCACTAATTCACTCTTCCGCTCACTCATTCACTCTTCCGCTCACTCATTCACTCTCCCGCTCACTCATTCACTCTCCCGCTCACTCATTCACTCTCACGCTCACTCATTCACTCTCACGCTCACTCATTCACTCTCACTCATTCACTCACACTCATTCACTCCCACACACAGACACTCTCACTCATTCACTCTCCAGCTCACTCATTCGCTCTCACGCTCACTCATTCACTCTCCCGCTCACTCATTCACCCTCACGCCCGCTCAATCACTCTCACGCTCACTCATTCACTCTCCCGCTCATTCATTCACTCTCACTCATTCACTCTCCCGCTCACTCATTCACTCTCACGCTCACTCATTCACTCTCACGCTCACTCATTCACTCTCACGCTCACTCATTCACTCTCACGTTCACTCTCACGCTCACTCATTCTGTCTCTCATTCACACTCACTCACTCTCTCACTCAAACTACAGTAATGAACATAAGTTTAGATTATACATGATAAAATCAAATGGTATTTAACTTATAATATGACAGATGAGAATACACAAACATATGGATTCGCGTGTTACATAACATGCGTGTTACATGACATGCAAAACATGACATGCCGTGAACCGAAGGACGCGGCCCGGAATCGAACCCACAAAAGAAGAAGAAGTAGTTACGCCAACGCGCCCGCTTAACCTACAATGGGTACCAGAAAATGTCTTGGGAAGTCAAGACGGTCTCAGTGATACTGACCACATGACCCACCCAGGGCTGATTGGTCTCTACAAATATGGGTCCAGCAACATGTGGCCCATGCGCCTCAAGGCGTGTAAAAGTATCCTTTACTTGTACTTACTTATATGTGAAGTACTACTGTGTGTATCGTGATAGATTTGTTTATTTTTATGTGAAGTACTACTTTGTGTATCGTGGTAGAATTGTGAATTTTTATATGAAGTACTACGCTGTGTGTATCGTTGTGGAATTGTGAACTTATATGTGAAGTACTATTTTGTGTATCGTGGTAGAATTGTGAACTTTTATGTGAAATACTACTTTGTGTATCATGGTAGAATTGTGAACTTGTATGTGAAGTACTATTGTGTGTATCGTGGTAGAATTGTGAACTTATATGTGAAGTACTACTGTGTGTATCGTGGTAGAATTGTGAACTTTTATGTGAAGTACTTCTTTATGTATAGTGGTAGAATTGTGAACTTAAACGTTGACAGGGTCGACTTTATTGCACCGGGTTTTTATCCCGTATGGCTCAGTCTCTTTCCGCAGCGCGGAAAGCGTCGTACAAAGCACGAACTCCGTAGCTTCAGCAACGACCCGCAGGAGTCTCCGAAAAAAATTCACCCGTGAACCGAAGGACGCGGCCCGGAATCGAACCCACAACCTTCAGATCCCAAGAACAACGGCTTGACCACTTCACCATGGAGACTTTCAATGTAGAAAACTGGTAGAATAATAAACTTAAATGTGACGTACTACTGTGTGTATTATGGTAGAATTGTGAACATGTTTTTACTACTACCTTCTGCTTTGCAGCGCTTGCCTACCCGCCCAGTGGTTCGAACACACATCGAGACGAATTTCTAAATGTGGCATAAGATTGCAGATTAAAATGGGTACCAGGAAATGTCTTGAGAAGTAAAGGCGACTAGTGTGTTATTTATCACATTATCCTCAGCGTTCCGATTGGTCTATCAAACTATGGGGTTAGCACAATTTGCTCAATACCTCCCAAGGTGTATTATGAACGGTTCTATACCTGTACTTACTGCTTTGCGGTCCATCGAACCATGGGTCATCAGTACCAGAGACTTATCTGAAAAGAAAATGGGACGAAGATTGGAGACCATCACTCCAACCCATATTGTCGTGATCTTATCACTTCACACTGCCACTCTTACCTTTACGTAGCGTCCTTCAACTTCCTCTCTGTAGGTTAAAGAGCAGAAATAAATATATTATGGAAACTGCTGAGATTCTCTTTCAGTAGATCCGATTCCACCAGCTCCCCCAAGGAAAAACAAACGCCCAAAAAACCCTCAGACAAATAAACAGCTACCACGCGCCGAAACCAGGCCTCTTCGATTAACCTCACTCCCAGGCTGCACCAGACGAGGGAATGAACATCTTAGAATTTCAGTCTTCAGAAATGTATCTGAACGAAAGCAGGATTGTAACTGAGAAATAGCTCGTAGATTCTTTACGCGTAACCCATTCAACTGTACTTCTGTGTTCGTTTTTTTAAAATTTTTAATCCGGCGACTAAGAATAAAAACGTAAATCAACAGATAACAGCACATGTCGATGTTGTGGATTCATCTGAGTGTAGTTCATGCACGTGCTACAGCTTCTAATGCACTGGGCTGACTTATGCGCGTGGAATCGCTGTCCCTAATACCAGTGTCTCCCGCCATCAGGCAAACGCACTCGGACTTCTGAGGTACTTGTAATTTACGTTCCCAAGTAAAGAGACGGAAGTCGACATTTTAATCTAACTGACCGGTGTTGATGTTTAACTCGTTGCCTCGACAACGACACACCTGAAACTAAAGAGCGAATACGCTTATTTATTCCGCTATGCCGACCTCCGTCTGAAAATTTATAAGTCGGATAATTCATATAATTCAGATGTATAGGTGGGTGGCATAGTAGTGGTTTGTTCGCGTATTCATCAAGTCAATAGCCCGGGTTCCTTGCCAAGCAATGGCATGATTATTTATTTGGACAAGTACGGCTGCCGTAAGTTAAATCAGCAGCAAGTGGTTACAGAATCTTCACAATGTAAATAATCGGGGTTTTATATGACAACTAAAGTAATGCCCACTGATGAAATCATAATCCTACAGAAATCACAATAAGTTAATGATTCATCATCATCATCAAGTGCCCTGCCAGCTGGCGTAGGCGTTCATGTCTCTCCACAGATCTCGGTCTTTGGTGTTCTGGATCAACTCTGCTGATGATATTCCTCCATGCCACAGTCTCAATCCATCCAATATCATTTTTCGTGGTCGGCCTCTGCCTCTCTTCCCCTTGATCTTTCCAATTGTCAAGGTTTGTTCTCCAATGCCTCTCTTCCCATCACATGACCAAAGAAAGCTGTTTGTTTCTTTCTTATTGTTGCATATAATGTTCTAATTTGATTAGCCACGTTCAGACAATTTGTTTGTTACTCTGTCAGTCCAAGAAATTCGCATCATTCGTCTCTGGAACTACATCCCAATGAAGACATTGAAACTATCACTATCATGGCTCTCTATAGACATCAGTGGGAATTGTTCAAAGAAGTCTAAAGTAGTCTGGCCGTAACAATGCATAGGTTTAACAGTATTCAGATTGTGTGGTACAACACCAGAAAACAAACTAAAGTACAATTTATGAAAACATGCGTTTGCTGAAGAAGAAGAAGAAGAAGAAGAAGAAGAAGAAGAAGAAGAAGAAGAAGAAGAAGAAGAAGAAGAAGAAGAAGAAGAAGAAGAAGAAGAAGAAGAAGAAGAAGAAGAAGAAGAAGAAGAAGAAGAAGAAGAAGAAGAAGCAGAAGAAGAAGAAGCAGAAGAAGAAGAAGAAGAAGAAGAAGAAGAAGAAGAAGAAGAAGAAGAAGAAGAAGAAGAAGAAGAAGAAGAAGAAGAAGAAGAAGAAGATGCGTTTGCCTGTGGCGACACACAGGTGTGAGTCATGGACCAGTTCGCAATCATCATAGAAGAAAATTTAGGCTTCTGAGCTTAGATATTACAGAAAAAGTCTTACAATACCATAGATCAAGAATGGACGTGTCAAATCCTTAACAATGAAACAGATTAGTAACTTTTATTTATTTAGAAGCCTTTGAGATGTGGTTTTGCAGAAGAATGAGGAAAATTATTTGGACAGCTAAAATGAGCAATCTGGAAAATTTTGAGAGACAACTTATCACAAACATCAGAATGAGGCACTCGTCGTTTGTTGGTCACGTGATGAGAAGACAAAAACTGGAACATGTTACAGCCGGAAAGATTTGCGGAAAGAGAGATAGAGAAAGGTAGCGGGAGAAGATTTTTGACAGTCTTGGAAGGGAGTCAACACATGAATTAATCCATGCCGTCAGAGATGCACTTTGTGGCGAGGCATGATCGCCCACGCCAGCAGGCTAGGCACTGGATGATGATGATGATATATATATATATATATATATAATATATATATATATATATATATATATATATATATATATATATATATATATGTGTGTGTGTGTGTGTGTGTGTGTATGCCGGCTTCCTGGCCTAGAGATTAGCGACTTTTCTCCGTAATCTCGTATACTCTCGTAAGTAACGTGACGACGGTGAGAATCAGCAGTGGTTCGAATCGCGTCGGTAACTTACGGGGTATTTGAGCCGGCCGCTCAGAAAGCAATGGCAAACTACTGAGCGTAATCTTGCCAAGAAATCAGCAATCAGCTGAAAGGCGCTGATGTTGACAGGAATGTCCTGTAAAGGATATGCACACACATATATATATATATATTTCCCCGCGTTTCCGTCCTGTTTCAGGATATTGCGGTCAACACCAGCATCTTTCAGCTGTATGTTGATTCCTAGGCTAGATTACGCTCAATAGCAAGCCACGACTTTCTGAGCGACCGGCTCCATACTCTCATAAGTCACTGGTGCGACACGAACCGCTTCCAATTCTCGTGCACTCACGTCAACCACGAGAGTATTCGGGATTACGGAGAAAGCTGCTAACTCCTCGGCCAGGGAGCCGGCATGTATATATATATGTGTATATATATATATACTGTTAAAAAAAGATACACAACATTCTTGGTGTTACTTTTATAAAACACTAGCTGACCCGGCCCGGCTTCGCCCAGACCCTGGTGGGGAGCATCTCATTTAATTCATATAAGTAGTCATATAAGTTCTCGTTCCCGTTACCGACTATCTGTCTGTCTGTCTGTCTGTCTGTCTATCTGTCTGTCTGTCTGTCTGTCTGACCCGGCCCGTCTTCGCCCAGACAATGATGGGGAGCATCTCATTTAATTCATATAAGTAGTCATATAAGTTCCCGTTCCCGACTGTCTGTCTGTCTGTCTGTCTGTCTGTCTGTCTGTCTGTCTGTCTGTCTGTCTGTCTGTCTATCTTT